>LPNX010303083.1:2440-18720 GCA_001517045.1 Pseudotsuga menziesii
ACGGAGTCTTCAACTAACAGGATTTCGGCAGTGAAACATTTGTCCTAGTCTTATTCCGGGTAAGCCATACTGGTTCACCACTTGTTCTTCATTTCATTCATCAGTTATATAGCACAGGGTATAGATTGTTGCAGAGGCACGGTGCAGCCGTAAGAGGGGGTTTTCAACCAGAAAGCCCTAATCAGCTATTGGGCCTTCAGATCTCAGTTTCCTTCCGAAACTCAAACATCATTCTCACCAGCAGCCTCATACTCCGGTACCCAGTGACTATCAGCTCCATCCGAGCTCATCCGAAGGAGTTATCAGCATTTCCAGACCACCAGGGGCGTGAGCAACTGCCTCATAGAACCAAGACGCTATCATACTTAGAGGGTTCAGAACTGCAGTATATTCCAGCCAATCTCTCCGGCACAGCAAGGCTATCAGCCCTGCAAATCGGCAGATCCATCGGGCACCTCCTTCCTTGAGGGCGTCACCTTTTTCTCTGCTTAGGCGTCTTATTGCTGGAGCATTCACCGGAGACGGGAGAGATCAGTTCCTCTCCAATCCAGATCTCAGTACTTGTAGACCTTATCTGCAGCAGTTCCGCCAGTTATCAGTGGTAAGTGTGTATCCTATCTCAAAAACCCTAACCCTAATTTTTCCTATAAAATAGGGATTTTCGCCTGGCAGTTTGTAAGCCCAGTTGTATCCGCATAATTGTTTAGAAATAGAAAATATCGGGATTTGGGATATTTCACAATCGCTACAGGACAGTCTGTTTTGGAGGTGAAACTTGACAATATTAAACAGCTTCTTGATGCTACATGATTGTCTTAAGTTGTACTGAAACAATCCATGATTGGCAGACCCAAAGTAGATGAATTTTTGCTTACAATATTGGTGGATTATTACTGTGTGAACATCATTGGATAAACCTTGGTCTAGATACATTGTTTACTGTTAAAAACCACTTTCCCATGATTTAGGTGCATGTATTGCTCATGTAGTTTTGTTTTGACGAATGGTTACATGCCTAAGATAATTGTTTGGTGAATAAAGTTTTTCTATAACAGTGACAAGTTTACTTTGGTTTGATAACACTTACACCATTCATATTTCATAGTATGTTTTCTTCATTCTTCATTTGACTCCATAAAAGGCACTTGTCACTAACACAAATTGTGTAGGAAGTTCTAGAGTTTGGTGGCTAAGTGTTTACAAGTGTCTGTAAGGCCTCCCCCCTTGGAGGTCAAGACTCTCCAAAGAGGTTAAAGATTTGTGATCAAGGTGACATTGGGTCACAACTCACAAGTCTGTGCATGTCCTTATTGGGCAGTGCACTAGCCTTGCTAGTTTGTCCAGTAACCTTTTAGGCATCGTTGCCGGGGACCTCAAGATCGTTGAGGTAATTAATCCAGGCAAAAACAACACTTGTTAAGTCTTGAGGTAAGTTCTTATTGATATTAATACATATATTTTCTTGTAAGGGCTAATATGCAGGCTTATCTAGCTACTCCACAAAGAACTCATCCCATCAATCAGGTATGCTTCTTGTTATGTACTTGGTGAGACTTGTTTAACCTCACAGGTCTTTGTTGGCGAGTCCATTGAAGAAGATCAAAAAAGAAGTGTTTTGCAAGAACAAGACCAAGAGGTATGTATTGCTTTGTCATTCCATAAAATTTGTTAAAAGCTAGCTTTACACACAACTCCACTGAATAAAATATAAAGATGTTCAAAGTAAGCAATCTCAAGCAAAAGATATGGAACTTTTTAATCCATTCGACTTCTCAAACATTCCAGGGTTCTCAAATAAGTTTGATAAAGACCGTTGTTTGAAATCTATCTCAATGTTCCACAAGGGTGAAGATACCGTTGCAGCACATGTTACGAAGTTCAAAGAAGTTTTGATGGCATGGGATATCACAAACGAGGATATCATTATGCAATTGTTCATAAGATCGTTGAGGTAATTAATCCGGGCAAAAACGACACTTGGTAAGTCTTGAGGTAAGTTCTTATCGATATTAATACATATATTTTCTTGTAAGGGCTAATCTACAGGCTTATCTACAAACTTCACAAAGAACTCATCCCATCAATCAGGTATGCTTCTTGTTATGTACTTGGTGAGACTTATTTAACCTAACAAGTCACTACTGGCGAGTCCACTAAAGAAGATCAAAAAATAAGTGATTTGCAAGAACAAGACCAAGAGGCATGCATTGCTTTGTCATTCCATAAAACTTGTTAAAAGCTAGTTTTACACGCAACTCCACTGAAAAAAATATAAAGGAGTTCAAAGTAAGCAATCTCAAGCAGAAGATATGGGGATTTCGATCCATTTGATTTCTCAAACATTCCAGGGTTCCCGAATAAGTTTGATAAACACCGTTGTTTGAAATCTATCTCAATGTTCCACAAGGGTGAAGATACCGTTGTAGCACATGTTACGAAATTCAAAGAAGTTTTGATGGCATGGGATATCACAAACGAGGACATCAATATGCAGTTGTTCGCAAATGTCTTTCGAGCTAGGAGGTAATCATGATATGGATACTTGGTATGAAGGATTCCCTCTTAAGGGAATATCTTCATTTCTGTAGCTGGTTAGGGCATTCTGTGATCAGTGGGATCCCAATACTAAGGAAGAAATCCTAAAGATTATAAAGGACGATCATATGGATATTGATGAACAGGACTCAGAAGAGCATGAAACACTCCTTGACGAGGAAGTTCATGATGAAGATCATATCTCGAAAGGCTTGCTCGAAGAAGCCACTGTTCAAGACCTTGTTAGTGACATCATAGCCCTTATGTCTAAAGATGGAGGGATTCATAAAGACGAGGTGAAATTCCTCCAAAAAATGAAGACCAAGAAGCCCTAGTTGAAAAAATTGAAGAATATAAAGAAATGGTAAGTTCTCCAAATACAGTTTCTTATGATATTTTGGCTCTCTTGGAAGAAAATAACAGGTTTATAGAATAGAACAATTACTAGAAGTTCCTTGGTCCATCGGTATACAATTCTTCAAGACCTTGCAACATCATAGTGAACCGTCTCCCTCGCATATGTTTGGGAGAAGAATCCTTTTCTGTCAAAAATGAAGAATGGATCAACCCTTTTGCCGCTTTGCTTAATGATGGGGTAGTACAAGATGTGGTCCTTGTTGTTGATAGTCACAAGTAGATTTTTTATGCTATCTTCTAGCCGACGATGTCCCTAGACCAGTATTTCCAGCACTGTCTTGCGGCAAGTTGTGCAGAAGTCGATCAGTCAATGGTATGCCCTAATCAACAACATACTTCAAGTAATGTTCAACCATTTTTGTCTAGTAATTGTAAGTTTCGAATGATCTATTTCAACAAAACCAATACATGTATGTGGACAAGTATGATGCTCAATTCACATTGTCAGGATTTCTATTTTTATCTTTCGCTTGAAATATGAAGGTATGAATCTTGTGGTTGACAAATTCAAAATTATTAGTGATACTAACATCATCGTTACAAAGATGAACAATATGCTTATGTATCCAAAGTAGTGTTTAAGCAAGTGCAGGGATAGGTTACAGCTAGCCTATAAAGATTTGCAGGGTCCACCTTTGCAAATGTTCCCCCAAGTTCAAAATCCGTGGAATATTTTCATGCAAATTTTTTTCTCAATGGAAATGTATGATGGAGATAGCCCATACATAAGCCCAATAGAGGCATGGATAAATGAAGCCTACGAAAGCAATCCCTCTCCTTCGCATCAATATCAAGGCTTCCAGGTTCCCACCATCATCCAGTTGTCCTTGCCTATCTTGATGAAGATACTAGTATGTATCAGCGTATCATCAATGAGATCTTATCATGGATTGTCTCTAAAGACAAAGGAAAATGATCATGTATAAACGACCTACTCAGTTGGTTACATTGATGGTATGACTTCACTTGACCCTTTTGTTACCATGTCTAGGATAGGTACATTTAGTTTCATTCTCAATTTAGCATATATTACCTTGCATTGCATTTGTGGTTCTTTCATGTTCAGTTATTTGCATTTCATTTAATTACACTGAGCAAGGCAGGACTAAAGTGTCTGCCTCATGGTGCTTTTAATGCCCTCGAATATTTGATATGTGTGTAGGTCTACAGGTACCAGAAGATTAACAGGTTCTCAAGCACTCCCGAGAAGAGCACTTGTCCTGTAGTTGGAGACAGTGTAAGGTTGTACCTATACCATCTCACTTCAGATGTCTGCCCAAGGAGGGGTCATTTTTCTCTTCTTTAGGCCCAGGATGGGGGTGTTATATGTTTTTTTCTAAGGAATGGTTATGACCAGACCCCTTGATTTTGTCTTTAAGAGTACTATGGCTTAATGGCATTGTTGACTGCCCTTTGTTGGGGTTTTTAACTCTGGGATTGGTGTTCGAGGTTTCTAGGGGCAGGTCACTGGGTCACATGACCCCTACTTGATTTATACATAGGTGACAACATTCCACTCAGAGGAACTTGCCTCCTCTTTCAGTCACATCCAGGCACCCCTCTTCGCCTCTTTCTAGCACAACGCCCTCTCTCCTTGGGGCCTTCTCACTAATGACATCATCATAGTCTCCAAGCTGTCATGTTTATTTGAGGGGGGATGTTGAGAGTTTATCAGCATTATTAGGGTTAGATGGGGCATGACGTCCCCCCTTCCCACTTCATCTTTTAGAGTGAAGCCATATGTTTAGTTTTAGTCGTTTTCATCAGTTTTGGTAACTTCGGCGGAAAACGCCCCAGGTTACCAATGTTTTATATTAGTTTATATTATCTTATGTTATATTTTTACATTCACATTTATTGGTATGTTGGCTTGCATAATTGTAAAAAGTGAGTGTGAGATGCTATAAAGAAGCCCTCCTCACTTCATTTGTAAATCATAAGACATGGGATAAATTACATTATGTTTTTCTTTTACCCAAGATAGGCTTGTTGGAAGTGATGCGCACCTCTTGGAGGGATTTTCTCTTTGACTTATGGATGAATTTGAATGCTCTCTAGGGTTTTAACTCATGCATGGTGGATGCTATAAATTGTTGGAATAACACAAAGCTCAAGTAAGTCTTGCTTTTTCTTTCTTGGTGAAGGTAGGTAAGCTTTGCTCCATTAATGATTGAATGGTGGCCATAGAGCTGCAATTTTTCTGAGTTTGGTCTTTTTTTTCTGCATTCTATCAACCTTGCATGGTGGAAAATGCTCCCTAGAGGAGGTTTTCCCTAGTTTGGCCTTGGATCTCCAAGTTTGCCCTAGATTAAGCTCCCACAATAAACCCTTGAGGTTGTTGTAAAAATCCCTAGTTTAGAATCAAGGAGAAATTCAGTCCAAGAAGGAGGTTGGTCACCTCTCCTCCAGGCCTAGGTTTTAGCTTATCATCCACAAAGATCCTTGTTTTATCAAATTTTATCAAATTTTCTTGCATTTGCATTTGTAAAAATTGCATTTCATGGTAGAATTAGGGTTAAATTTAGGTCTGTAATTTATATCAGAAAAACCCTCAAAAACTAGAGAAATCTCAGAAAATCAAAAACACAAAAAAATTCAATTTTGGGTCTCCCTAAAATTTCGGCCCTCTCCTACAAATTCGGCCTGCCTACTTACCCCTAAAAACCCTAGGGCGAGATTAGTGGGAGCCCTAAAATTTCAAAATTCTTTAAAAAACCCAAAAATATTGATTTTTTGTGAAATTTTGCAGCCGTAAAGGGATGCGGCCTCCTCCTCTCTTTCTCCTCCCTCGGCCTGCCCTCAAAATCCCTCCCTAAGCCATCGACTTCCTCTCCTAACCATCGGTTCTCCTTCTTCAAGCCTTGGTCTTCCCTTTTTCTCCTTGGCTGTCCTTCTTTCCCCTTCTTTCAGCCTTTTCAACCTCCATCTCAGGTCTGTCATAATACAGCCAGTCACACCCTCTGCTGCCCTAAAAACCTACCACAAGACAGCATAAGAAAACATTAAAAAGGGGTTAGCATACAACTGGACCAGACATGTGAAAAAAGCCTTCAGGACTGATTATTAAAAAGGATTATAAAGCAGATCTGAAAGATGTTTTTCTGATCTTTATTTAAATTACAAGCTACAGGATTGTCACACTGATTCTATTCGTAATTTTGAAAAATCCTAATTATTGTTTGGTTGATTTATGAAAGATAATCCTTCAAATTCAGCACTGCTTACTATCTCAAAGAAATAGATGTCTTGTCCTGATTAAAGTGCCCTAAATCACTACAGGACAGTCTGTTTTGGAGGTGAAACTTGACAATATTAAACAACTTCTTGATGCTACATGATTGTCTTAAAATGTACTGAAACGATCCATGATTGGAAGACCCAAAGTAGATGAATTTTTGCTTACAATATTGGTGGAGTATTACTGTGTGAACATCATTGGATAAACCTTGGTCTAAATACACTGTTTACTGCTGGAAATCACTTTCTCATGAATTAGTTACATTTATTGCTCATACAGTTTTGTTTTGACGAATTGTTACATGCCTAGATAATTGTTTGGTGAAGAAAGTTTTGCTATAACAGTGACAAGTTTACATTGGTTTGATAACACTTACACCATTCATATTTCATAGTATGCTTTCTTCATTCTTCATTTGACTCCATAAAAGGCACTGGTCACTGACACAAATTGCATAGGAAGTTCTAGAGTTTGGTGGCTAAGTGTTTACAGATGTTTGTAAGGGCTCCCCCCTTGGAGGTCAAGACTCTCTGAAGAGGTTAAAGATTTGTGATCGAGGTGACATTGGGTCACAAGTCTGTGCATGTGCTTATTGGGCACTAACCCTGCTAGTTTGTCCGGTCATTGTACAATTTTTTGGAAAAAAACGCGACATCAATTCTTTTTCTAAATCGCGATCTTTTCGGGTTGAAATTTCAGGAGCCCAAGAAAATCATGATTTTCGGGGAAAGAGCGATACTATCTAACACTGGAGGGGACAGTGGGTAGTCCCTCCTAGTCGCCCATGAGCTAGCATTGGTTTTTTGGGCTTTAATCACACAGGCTAGTTCGAGAGGTAACAGGGAGTAGACAAATTAGAGTTGGGGATTTTTCGGTTTTTTTGTATTTTTCCCTCCATGGCATGCTTTTTTGGGGAGCATCAAGAAGTACACTTTTTTTTCAGGGGTAATTGTTGGCTTCCCCAAAACATCATTATTGAGAGGAAACACTCCCCTCTTTCATGGGGATGTTCCCACCTGCATTTCCTGGAATCCTCTACAAATGGGTATAGCAGGGAATGTTCCCACTTGAGTACACTTGTCATGGGGTGTGTTCCTATCCTTGGAATGCATCCCTGTGGCAAACTGGTTCCTCTAACTGAAAAAAACTTTAAAAAGGAGAGAACACTGCTCTTAACCCTAACAGGATTGATTACTGAACACAGGAAGCAACTTCTTGTAAAGTCATCTTCCTATCATATCTTCCAATGAAAGAAGAAAGTACTTTAAAACCACCCTGAATGTTCACTTGCCACTAAAACTGGACTGGTTGATTAAACTTAAGGCAAATCTGATTCTCTAAGACTTCCTAAGGTTAAGCCCATATATGGAAACTTCAATGCAAATCCTGTTAAAAAACACAAGACTGTACTGTGATTTTGACCAAATCGTCAAAAAATCAGTCAACAAAAAGGTAACAGGTTATCTTTTCTGAATACATAAACAAATGTACTTACACCAATCAGTTAACAATGCAGCACCGGCCATGTGAATAGGAAAACTGCATCATACAGGATGATTAGTAACTAAAGTCAATCGGCGCTTTATTCACTGCACCATCAAAGATAATAAAAAAATCCTTCTAACAACAAAGAATCCATATCGAGATGCTTCTGAAAAGCAATGAGAAAATGGTGAAATACATGAATGAAAAAATGCTTGTCTCATTCATTTTAGACACCAATTTATATATCTCCCAGAAGGAAGATGCTTATTTTCTTCAACAAGGACCTGACTTATTGAACAAAACTCAGGCCCCTACAAATTAACCCATTCTTTCCTTTTCAAGTTTCTCCACTTCTTGTTGCCTCTGAATCTCTTCTTCTTCAATCTCCCTTTGCTTGTCATCTTCCTCTTCTTTCTCATCTTGATCTTCAAACTCTTTTTCTGCAGCCATTGCCTTCACTATTGGATCCCTGAGCTCAGAAATCAGCCCACCTCCAATCTTGTACTCTCCCTCATCTCCAATCAAGAATATCCGTTGATCCGGTCCACTAGCCATGGGAATGTCTACCGCAAGTAGCTTGAAGTCATACTGCAGAAAGATTTCAATTATTATTAAGAACAATGTAAACAGACTGCCGCTTAATGAAACTATTGACCATTCTAGAAGTGACCAAAAAGTTCTTTGCCTGAAACACAATTATTTATGAATCATGATATCTGATCCAGTTTCTGGCCTAAAATTATAAACTTGAAAACATCTAGAGTAAAACAAATGCCTCTAATAGCTTATTTGTAACAAATTCTAACTATGATTTGAGGCAAACCTGGCCATTTTTCTTCTTAACTTCAACACTAACGAGACCTCGCCTTTCCGAACCCTGTATTGGGAATATGAGGAAACAGCGCTTTCTGCTTAGCACAGGCTTGAAATTTTTTAGTCGAATCCTGCCTCCAGACATAATATATGCCCGCACATCTGTTCCAGAAAGAGGAGCTCCCATAACCTCCAAAATTCCAGCTGATGTATTCAATTTGCGCATTGCAATCCTGTAAACTTTGTCAGGATTGACCGTATATCTTGCCCGTACATAAAGACCCTGCAAACAATCAATGTCACCTTATTCTCTTCCAAGATGCACAGTAACTACTCTGCTTCTATTCTCTTCTCTGACAAAATTTGAAAGTAAACAAGAAGAGGGAAGCTTGTAAACACTCCAACTTCTGGAGTTGAAATTTCTCCCAGATTTCTAATGCTAAAATCTAATATTGTTGAAAACTAAACCTGAATTTTTGACAATAGATGTTGCATTCAAGAGGATTAATATTGAATAAAAAGATTCAGGATTGTTGTACAAAGGCCAATAATTTGAACACCACAATATTGTGTGTGCTTTAGAGCTTGAAATTGCAGTAGATGTGCCTGCTTGACATTTTTGGACATTTACATTAATCGTTGTATATCAGAACCAACTAACTTTATCAAAACAGTTTTTAGGTTTAAAAACCTATATCACAACCTCGTGAACTCACTTCTGAAGTTCTGAAAACAGAAGAAAGAAGAAACTGCAGCACATTTGCTCATACTGACAAAATTGAATTGCCTGACTTCTTTGCCCAATCAAAAAAATTTTAAAATCCCAGTGAATCTATATGCGAAAACAGAAAAGGAAATTATACGTTCAGTAAAATATTCCCAAAACTGGGTAGTTGGTTCTTCATAACAATTGAGTGGTTAAGGATACGTCATCGCCCTGTCTTTACAAATGGACACTGTATGGTTTGTCACAAACCTGAAAAAGTGAAGCGTTTTCTGTATAACTGCAAGGTTGCCAGAACTTTTTGGTCTTGAATTGTTACTGAGTACAGTACTCTCTTTGTTGCCCCTCTTCATTGCAGAGGAGTTTTTTTCGGGGGTCAAATACATGGTCCAACAGGCATGCAGGAGTCTCTCAAATGTGAGTGCACTAACAGGCATATCCTTCATAAGAAAAGACAGTGTAAATCAGCCTTACATGAAATGACTAATCCGTTCCATGTGGGGGAGATTTCGAGCTTTCAAAACATAGTTGACTACGCAGATTTTAACCAGGACTGGCAGCTTTGGGCAAGTTGTAAATTCTCTTGGCATAGGAACCACCACAAACATGCTAAATCACCTCTCTATAAAGGAGGGGAGACCTGTGTGACTCTTCAGCCCCATGATCAATCTTATGTGGAATTGCAACGTTGCCAGAATACTTTGGGTTTGAATTGTTGCAGTATATAGTATTCTCTTTTATATTTGTGGGGACAAATACATGATCCAACAGGTAGCGGGTTTCTATGAAATGAATGTGGACTACCAGGCATATCCTTCATAAGAAAAGACGGTGTCAAGCAGGAAAGACGGTGTGGACAATTAGAAACTTAAATAAGTCTCTTTCTGGGAGAACACAGCCGTAACGCAGAGAAAATCTCTGGCATGGCGATGGTGGCTTGAGTGGAAGTCTACACTGAAACCAGTTATGGTCCTGGGGTCCAGCTGAGGAGTGCTCAGCCTAGTACCAACCAGGCACCAAAGTGGGAAGTCACTTGCTATTATTTTTCAAAATCCATAGCTTGGTTTGCATGTTCACACCTTCAGTCATTTTCCGGTACAGTATTTTTGGATGGGGTCGGAACGGTCTCCTCGCCAGCGGTCGGCTGGGCTGGAAAACGAGCTTGTCTGCTCCATATGGGGTGTCAACATGTCTCTTGCCTTAGATGCCATCTGGGGTGGTGAGTCGTCCTCATGCGGACGTAAAGCTTTGTGAACGCCGCCCAACATGGGGTATGTGAGGATTCGCTTGGAAAGGCTCCTCGCCAGATGCGTTTTGAAAAAGTTCAGAAGGGCAAACCCTTGTGTGTCCTAGGACGAGACGTAACCATGGATTTGGTCCCAGCTATTTCACTTCGGGTGCTTGTCGGGAAAATGGAGTTTGTTCAGCTTTCCATAAATGAACTATCGGATTGGGTCAAGGAGCAGTGGAAACCCTACATTCAAAATGTGCCTAGGGTCTTGGCGTTGGTCAATGGGTGGTTTATGTTCCACTTCCTCTCTGAAGAAGACAGACAAGCGGTGGAGGAGAGGTTTTGGGTCCATGGCAAAGGCTCATTGGTTTTGTCCATATGGGATGTTCATTTCAACCCCCGTTCTGCTAAACTAGAGAAGAGGCACCTGTGGGTGGTCTTACTAGGTTTTCCATTGTTCTGTTGGAACATTAAGGGATTTCAAGCCGTGGCCAATTCTATTGGCAGATTCATCCACATTAACAACAACCATCTGTTGAGTTCAGACCGTAAGGCTCCTCATGTTTTGGTGGAAATGGATGTTCTAAATGGCCTACCGGAGGAGCTCGAGGTGGTGTGGGAAGGAGGGACCTTCACCCAAACTCTCGACTACTGGAGAGTCTCGTTCAGATGTCACTGGTGCAGGCTCACGGGGCATTCTAAAGCTTTCTAAGTGGCTCAGCGTAGGAAAGAGGTCGATGTCATGTCTCCTAGTACGCCCAACCTGGAGTTTGTCAAAGGTGTGAATTTTCCCTTGCTGCTTGATCATGCATCGGCTTCCACTTTCGTGGGTAATTTCGCTAGTACAGTCCCAGTCTTTTTAAAGTTCATGTCTATCGATGAGTTGTTTGGTTTATTATCAGTAGATGGCCATCCCTCTTTGACTCTTGGGGTTGTTTTACCTGGTAAGGGGGATGATACTCCCTTAGAAGCAGATGAGGGTTCTTTCAGTCGGGAAACTGAATTGGGTGTTGTATCAGACTCTCAGTTCCTTTCCAGGCCCTGCCCTCCAGATGAGTCTCCCATCTTTAGATCGGACGATTTTCCTCCTTTGCCAAGGGTATCGACGGACTTTCCTTGGTTTAATATTTCCTCATCGTCGATAGAGGACCCTGGCTCCCCTCTACGCTTGGGCGGTTTTGGCGGGAGATCTCCTCTAATTACTTACTCGACTAACACGACGGGACAGGATACTATTGCCATTGCCTCCATCCGTAGACCCAATGTCTCGGTGAGAAAGCCAAGGAAGAAAGGAAAGAACTATTCTTCACAATCTTGTTCGATGGTGGATGGTGTTGGTGACCCGGAATGCAAAAACCCAAACATGCGTCCCTCTTTGACAAAGGTATGCCTCGGGTCACAAATTCTTCCACAGTCTCCTCTGTTTGCGCTCTTAGAGAAGCAGCAGCCCCTGATTTGGTTGAGAAATGATTATAGTCTCCTTTAATGTCAGAGGGTTAGGCAGTGGACCCAAAAGGGCTACCTAGAAGGGATTTTTAGAAAAAATGAAGCCTAGTGTGTTATTATTACAAGAAACTATGACAGATGTGGTCTCATCATGCGATTTTTTCCTCAAACTAAAACCGTCTTGGCATGTTACAGCTTGGGACTCGAACGACTAGTCGGGGGGCACGCTAGTGGCCTAGAATCCCCAGGTGGCAAATTTAAAGGCCTATAAAATAGTGGCTGGCATTTTGGTGGAGGGACACTTGCTCGGGTATTCAAAGATCATTAGGGTCCTCAATATTTATGCTCCCTATATCAAAAGAAAGGAATATTGGGATACCATTTTCCAATCAGGTATCCTAAAGAATAAATCACTCATAGTTGCAGGCAATTTGAACCTTACACTATCAATGGATGAGGTATGGGGTGCGGGTAAAGCCGATGACCCTATAGTTGATTTTTTCAGGGCAAAACTAGTTGAAATGCAGCTGGTTAATATAATTCCATTTATTATGTGCCCTACTTAGACCAACAGAAGATGTGGGACAGCAGGTGTTGCCAAAAGACTTGACAGGTTCTTAATTGCTGAGGAACTCTGTGAGGACTTCAAAAGGTATAGAACTTGGTCACATTCTCTTGGCTTCTCAAACCACAGGGCGATTGTGCTGCAACTTGATTTTGACAAAAAACCAGTAAAATATCCATTCAAGTTTAATCCCATTTGGCTGGAGGACAAAACGTTATGCGATTTTGTTAGGGATCAGTGGCACACAATATCTAAAGTTCGCTATCATTCAACGATGTCTGGTTTGGTGGCCAAGTTAAATAAGCTGAAATACGAGGTCCAAAATTGGAAAAAATAAGAAAAGTTGGCAGCAAATGAGGAGATGGAGCAGATAGACCATGAAATACAATCACTTTCACATTCTGTGGATGACCAGTTCTTTTCGACCAACAAGAAAGCGAGGTTCCAGGTCTTGGAATCTAGAAAAGGAGTCCTACTCAGGCAGAAAGAGGAGAGCATTCGTCAGAAGAGTAGAGCAGTATGGTTGAAGGTCGACGACAACAACTCTAAGTTTTTCTACAACTGTGCAAACCATAGAAGAATGTCTAATTCAGTTTGGGATATTTGCTATGGTCAATGGTGAGATCTGTTATGACCAACGTTCCATCAGAAAGGAGGCTGTTGATCATTACAAATCCTTGTTTGCTCAACCTCAAGGGCTCAACATAGTTGATCAACTGAACACTATCAGGAACTTTCCCCGATTGTTTGAAGAGGAAGACAACATCACTATTGGTAGGTCGGTGACAAAAGCTGAGGTTAAAGAAACATTACGTTTGTTTGTTAAGGACAAAAGTCCAGGCCTCGATGGCTGGACGGTTGAATTCTACAGTCACTTCTTTGATCTCCTGGGCCAAGAAATTACAGAGGCGGTCACGATCCCAGAGGAAAGTTTGTGAGATGTTGAACTCCACTTATCTCGATTCTCACCCTGATATCTAAGAAGGATATTCCATACTCTCTTAGTCACTACCGGTCGATATCACTCTGTAACCTCCTCTATAAACGTGTCACTAAAATCATAGCTGAGAGACTGAAGCCATTCTTAGGCAAGTTTATATCTGAAGAGCAATTCGCGTTCCTGCCGAACAGACAAATAACTGATGCAGTGGGAATGGTGCAGGAATGTCTACACACAACCAAAGTAAACAAAAGGACTGCTTTCTCTCAAACTGGACTTAGTGAAGGCCTACGACCGAGTTGACTGGTCTTACTTAAGAGTGATTCTTATACAAGTCGGTTTAACACCTGACATGGTGGAATGGATGATGAGCGTGGTCACTTCTGCCCGGTTTGCAGTGATGATCAATGGGGTGCCAACTGAATTTTTTCATAGCTACAGGGGTCTACGACAAGGCTGCCCTCTCTCGCCATACCTGTTTACCTTGGCAATCGAGGGACTCGGCCTCCTCATCTAGCAGGCAAAAAAACCAAAGCTTTTTCAGGGTCTTAAGATGACCAGAGGGCTTTCAATTACTCATTTGTTGTTTGTAGACGATGTCATCATAATTGGAGGGGGACCGGTTAAGGAATGGGAGTATTTACAGTCACTGCTAGCACAATTTTGTACTGCTTCTGGGTTAGAGGTAAGCAACTCCAAATCATTTCTCTTATTTCTTGCAAAGACCAGGCTCTAATCGACTCCGTTACAGCGACCTTCCCATACAAATCGGGTTCTATTAAAGAAGGGATAAGAAAACTGGGTTTTCACTTAAAACCAAACGGGTAAGGTACCAAAGACTGGGATTGGCTAATAAAGATCATAATTAGAAAAATCATAGGTTGGTCGCATCGTTTTCTCTCCCTGGGTGGCAGGTTAGTTCTCGTTTTATATGTTCTGCAAGGAATCATAGTCTATTGGATGTCCTTGTTTTCCATTCCTTTAACAATAGTATCAAGGATCTGTGCAAAGTTCTTCAATTTTCTCTGGACTAGCAATCTGGAAACAGGTAAGTATCATTTGGCCTCGTGGGAGTCTCTTTCGCTGTCCCGGGATCTTGGAGGTTGGGGCATCAAACACATGAGTATCTTTAATAATTCGCTTTGTTCCAAATCGCTTTGGAGAGCTCTAATCTATACAGGACTGTGGGGAAAAGTTTTGAAGACAAAATATTTTAAAGGAATGGATTCAATTCACTGGCTGAGAATGGTAAAAGAGCATTTTCCCAAGTCTCAACCATTTGGAACAGCTTGTCAAAAAGCCTCTCAGTAATCACGAAGGAGCTAAGCTGGCAGGTGGGAAGGGGAATACAGATATTTTTGGGCATCGATCCCATTTGTGGTCTGGAGGGGACTTCAGTTTTCTCCCCCGAGCTAGTAAAGGAAATCCACAGTCGGAACATATTCGTCTTTAAGGATATCTATTGGAGGACTAGATTGACGAAATGGTCAAGGGCCGCGGATTTGGGTCTATCAGAAAAGCTAGCTAAGGAGTGGGATCAGTTTATCCATGCTCTCCATCAAAGGAACATATCCCTCTCTGTAGAGGCCGATAAGCTGATGTGGAATTTTAATACAAGAGAAGGCCAGGTGAACACTAAACTAGCATACCGAGCCTCTATATCAGAGCTATCAATGGTTAAAGTGCAATGGTGGATGAAGTGGATCTGGAAAGCGACCATCCCGCTGAAAATTAAGCTATTTGTGTGGATATGTCTGAAAAACAAGATACTGACTTGGGAAGGGTTACAGGGCAGAGGTATTGAGGGGCTGAGAAGATGCCCCTTATGTTTCCAAAATCTGGACATGGTCTCTCATTTGTTGGGTGATTGCTCTTTTTTTCATGAAACTTGGTTCCTTCTCATGAATCATTTTAACTTGCAACACAACTGGGATGAGGCTACAGTTATTGATAATCTACAGGTGTGGCATAATAGGAATATGCATCTCAGACACCTCCCTCTATTTGTGATGTGGGAGATTTGGAAGGCCCGGAATGCTTCCATCTTCAGGAATTTTTTTCAGCAACCTGAGTTGATTTATGTGAAGATCTTATCTTCCTTTTCTGAATGGAGCACAGGGAAATCAATCAGAAGACAAAGAGATTTCTCCTTCCCAACATTGTTGCGGGAACATCCGGTAGGCTTCTTTGATGGAGCAGCTACGAACGGGGAGTGTGGTGCTGGTTTTGTTATTCTAATTGACAAGGACAGATTGTTGAATAACCTTGTTTAACAGCTTGCTAGTTTAATGAACAATTTCGTGAGTTTCACTTCAGTCGGTTATGCATAGGCTTGAAGTTACTTATGAAATTTCTCTGAACAATTTAAACACGCTGAAAACAACTAACAGGCTGTAAATAAACACATGCACACCATAAAATTTGACACAGTAATTTTTGGCAAATTTGCCCTGGAAAAACCCCCACGGGGAAAACCAGTTTGAGATGAGAGCTTTTATTATTTCTTCAGTAAAATGTAGGACAGAAAATGAAAGATGAAAATACAACTTATCTCCACCAGAATTTCTCTCAGCAATAAATGCACATGTACAGCAAACCCTGACCGTACATCTCCTCGAATTTCGTGCCAAATCAGACAGCAGGCCGTACAGCAGATCAGCCGTACAGGATCCTCGAAATCCGTGCCCTAATTATTGCAGTCCGTACACAGTCCGTACGGCATTAAATTCAGACTGTACTTTACCTCGAAATTCGTGCAGATTAGCTCTGTCGTACACAGTCCATACTCCTCGGGATCCGTGCAGCATTTAATGCACTAACAGCAGACCGTACACCTCGAAAATCGTGCAGATCAGCCGTACTTCCTCCTCGAAAATCGTGCCAATA
>LPNX010303085.1:6146-94070 GCA_001517045.1 Pseudotsuga menziesii
ATAAAAAAGGAAGGATTCTAACCACTAAAATTAAAGCAAAATCTGGGCATGATTGATGAACCTTAGTAGAAATTCACACAACCAAAAGTACATTTGGTGAGTTTGACTAAAACCATAGTTCCAAAGGAGTGGAATGTTATGAGACGACTCTGAAGATGCAGTTTGATACAAAGACTGGAAATCATGATAAGAATCTTTGCAATTGTAAGTTTCTTGCTTGCATACGATCCAGCCACGGAATGCACTATTGCAGCGTTTGCAAATAGCCAAAGGGTAACCAAGAAAGGGAAGCAGAAAGTCAACGAAAGAACACTCTTAGATAATTTTCGGCACACGAGTTTAGTAAGATGGCTCTTAGGCAGCCCAGATGCCTCTGCCACTAATCTAAACCTAAAAGACAGTTTTTCAACCACTGATTGCTCTACAAAGGCATTTGAGAGAAGGATTGTAGATATAGGGCAGATGAATAGTGCTGCAATTACCAGGAATCCTATGGAATTGAAGCAAAGGATTCTGATGGTTTCTCTCAAGATCTCCAATGCACTCAGAGAGTTGAAGAGAGTTAACAACAGGGTTACAACTGCTATGTATGACAAGAAGCAATTTTGCTGCTATCCTCACTTCAACTGCAATTGAGGTACACTCTTCAGGTGCCAATTTACATACAGTCCACAAAATTGACAAGGCATGCTGTTTGTAGTTTTTAGAAACTCTCATCAAAACTCTAACTATGTTAGGGATTGTACAAGCACAGTCCTTTAGAGCAACCCTACCCTCTGGTGTTGTATAAAGAATGTCCAGAATCGCCAGGGAAGTCTCTAAACAGGGGATTGTTGCATAAGGAAGAAGCTCGACCAACTGTACAACTAACCCAATACCCACAACCTGAATCCTCACCTGCTTGCAAGAACATATAATTCTAAGCAAACTGAGTCCTGCTGCCATAGCCCTTGGATACTTCTTGTCCTTCACAAGCCTCAACAAGCCGAATAGAATCCTAAAACTCGAAACGTTCTCAGACTTCAGATCTTCGATATCCACCAGAGTTTCAATGAGCTTTGCTGAATTTATTCTTGTCTCCATGGTACCCTCGTGCAGAAGGTCCACCATTAGAGAGATATTTGCTGGTTCTGTGAGGCTTGTTTTTCCTTCTGAATCCAAAGGAATCCTAACTAGAATACCAATGGCTTCAGTCCCAACTGCATGAGAAGTGAAGGGACCCAATAGAGACGACAACAACATCACCCCTCCTTCATCCATTATACTCTTTCTTGCAGATTCATCTGTTTGTGCAATCAACCTAAGTGCACACAGAGCCTTTATTCTAGTCTACCCTTTAGCCTTCCTGAGCTTCTCCAGAAGCTCCTTCACTCTCTCCTAAACATTTTCAGCCTATTTTTTCTGCATCATATATCTGTGTGAGAACCACTTGTAGATGAGATGGGAGAGGGTCGTGTTTGGAGTAAGAGAGACATCCTAGAGCTCCTGCATAGTTGTCAGACAGATGTAATGATGCCCTATTGAAAACCACTGCAAAATATTGGATCGTTCATAGGTCTGGCCTGTACAAAGGGTAACAGGATCCTGCATAGGTTCCAGAGAAATGGGGCAAATGAACACGGAGGGCACATCAGAGCAATCCAGCTCTTCAATCATCTGTTTCAACGGAATCCCATCCTTCTTCCCATTGATCTTGTGATCAAAACCCAAATCATGGAGGTTCTTGCTGCGTGGGAAATGGACAAAACGTGTTAAGGCTATCCAATGACCTTCGGATAAAAACCAGGACAAAGGAGCATGAGGGTAAGAATATTGCTACCTTTGTCTTCCTCTTACTACAAAAACTTGAATACTTCATGATCAGTTGATCTCCCCGCCTTGTTCCATCAGACAGAAAGGCAACCGCTCGCATATTGCACAACTTCGGAATGATAGGAGATCCATATTGCTTGGAAAAGGAAAGAGCATCGAGCATCCTTCTCCCTCAAGTGATTAATCTCTTCTCCACCTGTTCCCGCTAATTTGGACATTGTAAAGAATTTAAAGGATCTGTCGCTTAAGCGACGCTTAGCACCTTCTTCTTATAATTGACCAATTAAGTTTATTTATTTAAATGATTGACCAATTTGAAGCGCCATCGCTTAAGCGACACTTATGAGGACATCCATCACTTAAGTGATGCTTATGAGCCTAGCTGTCGCTTAAGCTACGCTTATGACCAAAATTTTAAAAAAAAAATCTAACTTTCTGATTTTTGGTAGGTTTAAAAGAAAAAATCCACGCGCCGTCGGAAGTAACCATCGGATTTTGGATCGAAATGTAGTAGTGGAAGTTTCATACCCTACCCATCTTTCAGTCATTGAGCTGTTGCTTCATGTTACTCAACAACACAGTACTCCAATCATAAACTGTGGGTCTCATGCACTCCACTGCATAGAACATCAAGGGTCGCGAGACTTGGTGGAGTGAGGCTAGCCCTGCTATCCTATCGAGTGTCAGTAGTATGGATTTCAATCCCAGTACCTGTATGGAGTTTGTTGGGATCTGACTCCCAACCTTCTTCGTGTCTGGATAACAGTATACAACAATATACTCATCAATGGTGAGGCCACCTCTGGGCCCATGAGAATGTAGGTTCACCACTTCCCCCTGTCGGGACAATCCTGTAATGAAGTATATGTTCTCCACCTATATAGTGAGAAACATCCCGTCAATATGGAATGACTCTGAGTCAGGATCCCAGTAGTCTTCTAGCATATGTAGTAGTCTTGGTTTATCCCTTAAGCCCCCAAGACACCAAAACTTGTATATCCCACATGCACAAAGAGCTTGTTGAGCCATTAGATCACCCCGTACAGCCTCTTCTACATCCCTGTGTTCTCTCTCCCTCCATTCTAGAACCATCCTGCACATTTACATTTATTTTTGGTCATTACTTGTCTTAAAAAACATTAAGCGTAGCCACATACACGACTGTTTGTAAAACAACCGCGTATGTACGCGACTTTGGGCCATTTTTCCGCGTATAGCCAGCCCTATACATGGAAAAATCCTCGATTTCCATGTGGATTGAAGCAACTATCTTAGAATGGCCTAGAAATTGATTTTTACCATGGAAAATCAAAAAAATTACATGCAAATGGAAGAGCAAGGCATGGGAAGTTACCTGGAAAAAACGGTGTCAGATTTCGTTGGACGAAACTCCCGGAATTCGCGTTTGAAGTTCTGACTCAACTGGATAAAAATTTCAAATGATATATAATGTTTTGAATTTTTATACTATTTATAGAATTTTTTCAAATTTTTGAAAAATTTTACCCCCTTTTCTATAGTTTTGAATCGTTTCTAACCATTTTCGGCCATTTTTGACTAATATGATGATGTAGGAGACCGTTTTGAGCGTTGTTTCGACCATTGTTTTGACTCGTTCGTGCCGATCTCATGTATGATGTTTAAACTAGCATATAGGTTAGATTTCATCTCCCTTTGCATTTTGCATGACCTTATGACCATTTCATTATAACCTTAGGTACGAACCCATTTTATCCTATCACAGAACCTTCTTGCTGTTTTAGAAGTGACATGATGTGAATGGTAGAGTTTGACCTTACATGGGTGCCCTAGTTAGCTCCTTGTTTGCATTTGGAGCTCATGCTGACACTTTGTCCTTTAGGGTGTGGGAGTTTGTTGTATAGTATCGCCATGTCATTTCGCAAGAGCCTCATACTCCTCCTGTTTTTTTGCTGGCTTGTTTCTTCAAGACTCCCTTATGTCAAGTTGTAATTGCATTATCATGAGCTTTTCCTGCATTATTGAGCCTTATGTCGGCTTCCCTGACTTTGAGTATCAGCCATATAGCCTGATCTTGTCTCATGTCTAGCCCTGAAGAGCCATTTTGTATATCCTTTGCAGATTGATTCCCTTTTTTTACCGGGAGGGGACTTTCCCCCGAGTGTCACTATCCTACACATGTGTCCTTGCATTGAGCATAAGTATGTCCCCCTGCTTGGAACTAGTTTGTTTTCCCATTGACACTCATCTCCTCCTAGTCTATAACTATAAATCACTTTTATTATTTTTCAAGCTTTTCAAAATATTTGAAAAAGTCCAAAAAAAATCAAAAAACCAAAAAGACGGACAAGAAAAGATTTTATCTTTGGCAACAGTCGAGTTGTGTTTCCTTCAAATAGAGAACTGTATATCACATCCGTTGGTTGGGTTAATAGTTTGACTTTAGGAGCTGTACTCATATCTCTGAGTTTATCTCCACCGACTGGTTAAGCTTCCAATCCCTATGGAGCCTCTGTCGATGCCTTTTGTGTCGCAAATATGTCTCAGTTTTGTATATCAAGTTTATGCTACCTACATTTAGTCACCATTTGCCTTTGTGCTCTTGTTCGAAGGAAGTTGAAACATGATTTGACCATTCCTCAGTTATCTTGACTTTGCATGTCGACCATTCTCGGTACAGTTACTAGTTCGTGCACATTATGATTGAGTCCTTCCACATTATATAGCTTTGTACCTCGTGTTGGATGATGGGAGATGCCTTAATGCCCTCCTTCCAGCGGATTTCATCCCATCGACTTCAGATCATTTATTCTGGGATAGGAATCTAGAGTAATTTTTGAGTGCCTTGAGACTTGGAGTCATCAGTGGCAGGTTCTCTCGACATCAACAGTTTTAGGAATACATCAATGTCCCCTGATCGATGGATCCTTTCAATTGTTCAACCTCAACACATTTAT
Source organism: Pseudotsuga menziesii (assembly GCA_001517045.1). Classification (NCBI taxonomy): domain Eukaryota; kingdom Viridiplantae; phylum Streptophyta; class Pinopsida; order Pinales; family Pinaceae; genus Pseudotsuga; species Pseudotsuga menziesii. Next base: position 10,895 of record LPNX010303085.1, read on the forward strand.
TCACACTTGTTAGTTTGCACTCTAGTACCTTGATTCCCATTTTCATTATCGATGGGTGATCTCGCGTCTGTTAACGTTATACATCAATGACCGGTAATCAGACGATGGACTACTATGTTCGACCTCGACACCTCTATTCACATAGTAGGACATGTACTCATAGCGGTTTATGTAGAAGACCTTCCAGACTGGTGGCATCTTATATATGCTACATCCTTGATCGTGCTAGTGTTCATGAGATTTCAGCTCTCATGACTTGATTCCAGTATATGTCAGATATTTCCAGCCATTACGGAGACCTTGATCTATTGTATATCTTCAGCCTACATGGAGATCATGATCATGTGTATATCTTCATCATGGAGATTATGAGCTATCTATATTGTACATGGCAATGACCACACATATCATATTTTGTATCATGCCTATTCATGCCTATTGTACTCTTATGTATCCGGGACTGCTACATCTACTTGCAGTTATGTGCAGAGTTTGATCATTGTATTGTATTGATTGGATGGCTGGTTCTTCCACTCGGTTCTTCATCGCTCCACTTCTGGGATGGACTTATCATGTATTTCGGCCATCGTATGACCCCTCTGACCTCACACATTAGGGGGCATCTGTTACAGTTGATTTTACCACACATGGTGAATCACACTTTCATGGCCTTCCCTGTCCCTCTGCAGACTCCTTAGACCCCATGGACCATTTTTGTACCTTTGATGTTCCCAAGATCATCCCTAAAAACATGCAATAATTGCCATACGTGACTTTTAATCCCTTTCTCACGTATATACATGGATTTGACCATTAAATCTGCATACATTGGGATGTGTGCAAAAGGACAAATGATTTTGGAGTTTTCCTTGATGTGGATCTGAGTCTCTTGTCTCTTGGCCTTCCATATGCCTTGAGATCGCTCGAATTCGACCTTCCATTACCCCATTGAAGAGCTATATAAGGAACCCTTTGGATACATTGAAGAAAGAGGAATTGAAGAGCAAGAAAACTATAGTCCATTGTTGTCGGAGCTTATACTTGAGTCTGCATCCCTTTGTCCCTTGGAACACTTTGTGTTCTTCCCAAGCTTGCCTTTTGCTTGTGAGATTTCTATCGAGAGATGGAGGATTGAAGTGGTGGAGGCCCAAGTGGGGGACTCAGTTTCTTCGATTTGCAAATGTCCTCATAGAGGTTTTCACTATTGTAATCTCTATTTTATATCAATAGAAATATCTTTTCCTGCCCAATAATGTGTATTTGAATGAGTATTTGATCCATGGATGCTTTTAAATGCTTATATGTTATTGATTATATATGCTAGAGTAGGTCTAACACAATTATATATAGCATGCTTGTCTTGTTTGCTGAATGTTGAGGAAACAAATTGCTAATACAAGCGAGAGTAGAAAATCTCAACGGGGATCTACATCAACCGTCCGGAATAAGGTATGAATCAAGATCCTTTAGTGTTAGATGTTTGGTTTCTCTTGCATATAGGAAATGATTGATTTATGGAGTTAATTTGTCTGTTGTGGTACCCCAAGCCATAGGAATTTCTCTCCGTAACACAATGAATCAAGTGGCTTTCTTTAGTAGAGTGGTGATATAATACCATCACAAATCTACTAAGATATATCCATTTGAAGCTCTAGGTTCTCCAACTCTTAGTATCATATTCTTTTGTAAAACCATTCAAAAGTACAAGCAGTAGACTAATTTATGGAAAATACTAAAGAAGCTTCGCAAATTCTTAAAATGTCCTAGAACATGATGAAGTAACAAGCATATCAACATTGAAGTGAAATAAATTTTGATGAAAGTGATTGGGTATTTTTAAGACGACACAACCTTATAAGAAATATACTCAAACAAAAGAAGCATGAGAAATTAACTCCAAAATTTTATGGGCTCTACAAGCTTCTTGGCAAAGATTAAAGTAGTTGCTTATGAGTTAGGTAATTTGTTTTCTTCTTACTTTCATAAGTTTTTTCATACATATCTTTAGGATAAACTATGTCAATGAAAACAAAACTTCCTAAATTACATGAAGACCAAAAATTGATTCTTGAACCCAAAATATTTATAGATGGGTATTCTCTATCTCTTTGGAATAGAACTATCATGAAGTACCTAATCAAGTGATAAAATATACCTATATAAAAAGTCACATAAGAAAATAAATAATTTATGAAGAAACACCCTCAATTACAAGTTTTGATAGCAAATATTTTTTAAAGATAAGACTAGGTTAAAGTCTTAATAGCTTTATTAGGGTTAAATTTACTTAGTAATCCATTGGATCAAAATTACTTTGTATCCTATTTTTATTTTTATTATACAAGTCACCTTTGTTTCTATTATTTTATGCTACTTTGACACTGGCTTTTACCAAAGGTAAATCATCAACAACACTACTTCCAAATCATCGAACACTACTTTCAAATCATCGATGCAATCTTCTACTTGTACAACATAAATGCAAGCACCTAAAGAGCCTTTCTTCCAAATACAATGAATTTATTTTCAAAAATTTCTGTGAGCCAAAGGAAATTGTATTGCCAAGCCAGATGGCATGGATCTTATCGTGTTGGTCGATTTTGTACCCAGCCATATGTTTGGATCCACCGTTTGTCTTCAGGTTAGGTAATTCTTGATGGCAGGAAGCGAAGACTTTGTTGATTCTTGATATAAGAATTCATATTAGGTAATTCTTGATGGCAGGAAGCGAAGACTTTGTTGATTCTTAATATAAGAATTCATATATTTGTTAAGTGGCATAATTTTGAAAACTGCAAAGAAATTATTATATTAGTTGCATAGGGGCAGAGATTAATAAGTTTTTAAGTGTGTATAGCTATTTTTACATTGTGTTTAAATGTATTTTCATTAAAATTTAAATATAATAGATTTATTGTTCATATTAATTTCTTTTTTTTTAATATCAGTTTTTGTTTTTTGTTTTTATTAAATAATATTAGTTTCATCTTTATATTAATTAGTTTAATGTTTATGTTATACCATAAATAGTTTGTGGTTGGATCAAGTCTATAAGAACCAAATGGTTAAGAGATAGTTATAGAATGGAAGACAATTTGGATTTTTATTTTATTTATCATATTCTGTTATCACCCACATTCTTCATGTTATCCATTTATCAACTATCATTATTTTTTTTATTCTTTTTCCTTTTATCTCGCATTCTTGTAGTTATCTGCCATGAACTCTTGGTTATTCATTCAACATGTATGACTTATCCTTGCATTGCTACCAGTTATCCTTTTATAGCCACTTACCAGTTATTTTTTATAATTGTTTATTTCCAATTTTGAACGAACTAGGGTAATGCACCCTAAATCTCAAATAAAAATGTAAATAGACTTAATTAATAATTATAAAATTATTGTAATAGTTAAAATCTTTAGCTTTTATTTAACAGTTAAATCTCCACAAAACTAAGTGGCTAGTTGTGTCTATCCACTTTAAACCGCCACTTTACTTAAAGCTTTGTTATTTACATAAAAAAAATAATATAATAAAAACGACATATATTACCTACTTATCTTTTTAATAAAACTAATATTCCCTTATATACTTCTTCATAATAAGTATTTTTTTATACTGAACTTATTAGATATAAGCATATATTACAGTTAACACATATAGAGACAGTGAAGTTAATAAACTTATTAGATATAAGCATATATACAGTTAACACATATAGAGAAATTGGACTTATTAGATATAAGCAACTTATTAGATTTAAGCATATATATACAGTTAACACATATAGAGACACTGAACTTATTAGATATATAAGCAGATATACATTTAACACATATAGAGACACCAAACAGTAATAGGCCAGTTCTTCGCGTAGGAAAAGCTTTTATTCTCTGAACTTATGGATAAGTTTAACAGAGCCCCTTATGATATTGACATACAATAAGTAAGTAGCTAAGTAGGTGTGTGCAGGATTAACAGAGGCAAACCCTAGTAACGCACATACTCGTCTCTAACATAGTAGTTGCCCTCCGGAGCATACGTTGGACGACGGCGAGGAGGTGGCGGCGGCGGCTGATCAACAACATAAGTCTCATGTCGATAGTATTGTGGAGCCTTGGGAATGGGTTGGTGTCCATGTCCTCCTCCATAATCATCTTCGTCCTCATCCTCATCATCTTCTGCACACCAAAATATTATCACAACAATATCATTATCATTTTTTAGCGATACCATAAACAAAATCACGATATTACTGACAAACATCAAACAGTATTTAGTAAGACTTACCAGAGACCTCGTACGATACATGGGGTTGGAAGCCATGACGGGGCGCATGACCTGCTGCGAATAAAGAACAAACATTAGATGTTACAGTTAACAACCAAATCAAAGAGGGTATAGATAAAAAGACATTACTGCCTACTACTTACCATGAGCAGGAGGTAAGACAGGACCGTACTTATGGTGGCCTGGACGGTTATATGGCCCTGGAGGTAAGACAGGACCGTAATCATCAAAAGGGACAAAACCAGGGCCAGGGTAACGTTCATGTGACCGGGGCTTAGAGCGACCGATCATGAAGCGTGCGCTTATACCCCGATCGGTTTCGTCCTCATCCTCACCATTCGTTTGCTGGGCTTTATCGTTATCAACTTGAGGAGCTTTCTCCTTTGCTTCTCCTCCTGTTGGATATCCCGGCGGTGGCTGACGTTTATTTACAGCGGCCATTTCTTCAGCTTCTTCTGTACCAAAGATTCTGATCCACAACTCAAACAAAACAATCTTCAGTTCAGTGAATGATAATGAAGAAAATACATGAAATATTTATCAATTTAAACATCAACATAGGAAGGGTGAGCTATTAGAGCTTACTGAACTTCAGTTCACTTCACCCGAAAATCTCTCTGCTCTGCTGTGTTGTTACTGTCCAATTGCATGTATTTATATAAGTATTAACATGAAGCAACTAGGTTTCGATGTGGACTAAAGCCGAGTACAGATTCTTAGGCTTTGATTCGTTATTTTAGACGACTTACACATGGAATAACCGCACAGGTTTCCTCTTTCGGTAATATGATGTTATGGAGGGATTCGTTTGTGTTCCATCGCCTTTAATAAAGAGAAGAATCAATTCGATTTTATCTATGCTCTCAATTATTAGGAGACTATGTACATCCGTTGTGTATATATATATATATATATTTGTTTTGATTGATTTGAATAATATAGATTAATGGATGGAAGAATGCATGGATGTAGTTTAGGGAGGGATGAATGTTTTTTTTGGGTGGTGGGAGTAATGATTGTTATCTATCCAGGTTCAATTTTTGTAAGTGACAGGGTGTTGTTATTGAGTCTGTTTGTAATAAATGAGTGGATTATGTGATTTAGCCATACCTTAATTTGGTAAATAAGTCACAAGACAAGGTCATGGTGCAATTAACCCATTGTTAATTGCAATTGAATACTATGAGTCTAGGCTCTTCAAAAGTCATAATAATCTCTCTCTTCTCAAAGCTAATAAAACCTAAGTGCAGTTAAACCTACCTACTGAAACATACCTTATATGAAATCTATCTATTGTGTTGGGTGGAACATCTATGTCTTCTTTAGGTTTTTTCATCTATATTTTGTGAGCGTTGTTGAATTTGTGTCTATATTGTTTAAGTTTTTTATATATCTAACCGATGGTGAAATATTTTGCAGCCAAGGGTTATTTTAACAATATATGAAATCTATCTATTGTGTTGGGTGGAACATCTATGTCTTTAGGTTTTTTCATCTATATTTTGTGAGCGTTGTTGAATTTGTATCTATATTGTTTAAGTTTTTTATATATCTAACCGATGGTGAAATATTTTGCACCCAAGGGTTATTTTAACAATATGTTTTGCTACTAATATCTTTCAGCTTTAGTTTGCTACAAGTTTCAAAGCTTTTTTGTTTGTTGTTTGGGTTTTCTATACATTCAACCCACTATGAAATATTTTTTTGCCCACACTTAATGGTTTAATAAGTCGACGAGGGCATTGTTGGGTTTTAGCTTGAAATTAGTCTATGCATTAATTTAAGTTTCAAAATCAAGCTTGAGTCAATTGGAAAAGGTAAGCACACCATACACAAGCGTGGCTTTGTTCTTTGCATCAATGCTTGTAAGTGCACTTGATACATTATTTGAAATGAATTGGCCCATCTCTCTACTGATTAATAGCCGAGGGTTCATACTGAGGACCAATTTGTTGTTCCATGCCTAAGCAATTATTGTTTTGTTACCCCATGCTCAACCTTCTCGTTTAAAGTTTCCTATTGGCATTGTTAAGAAAGCCAATAGGCTTGTTGGTTTGCACTTTGCCCTCATTTCTCATACCAAGAAACTTGTGTAGTGCGACAAAATTTGATTGAGTATGATTAAAGGATAGTTGTGGTTGTGAATTCAACCCTGAATGAAATGGAAAAAACAGACTATTGTAGCAATAATCTCCTACAACAATAATAGGGAACTATGTTAAATATTAAAGAAAAGAAGCACATATATGATGGAGCACCAATGGGAATATTGATTGCATTCTCATTATTAAGCAACAACATATATAGGATTACATAATAGAAAAACCATGGGTGAATACCATGGGTCAGAAAATACTATGGGTCACTAATCAAGATAAGGTGACCAAACCAACTACTCAACTAACTAACTAATTAAATGATGCATTTGACCAGTGAGATTACATTCTTTAACACACCCCCTTAATCTAACTTGGTAGAACATCTTCGGCACTGCTAATGCCTCCTAAGTGGTCTCTCTGATATTCAAATGCGGTTGTTCCCAATGGTTTGGTGTACATATCAGCCAACTGCTCACTAGAGCCACAAAACTGTAAAGAAATTTGTCCATCATTGGCTAAATCACGAATGAAATGATAGCGAGTGTCAATGTGTTTGTATTTTCTATGAAATACATTATGTTTGGACAACTGTATTGTAGAGCTATTATCACAAAAAATAAAAGTTGGATCTTTTTCAATGTGTCCCATATCCTTTAAAAGTCTTCTTAGCGAAACTACATGGCAAGCTGTTGTGGTGGCTGCTACATATTCTGCTGACAATGGGTTGCTTCTTAGATTCCCAAGAGAACATATTTGTACCCAAATGGAAAGCATAACCAATTGTGATTTTCCTATCATCAATACTTCCTCCAAAATTACTGTCAATGTACCTTGTGAGAGTACTGTCTCGTGTATGAGTGTACCAAAGGCCATATCTAAGTGTGCATGCAACATATCTCAGAATTATTTTTCCAACCTTCCAGTGAGAGTGTTTGGGAGACTCCATAAATATGGAAATAAGACTGAAATCATACATCAAATCACGTCTAGTTTGTTGACATAATTGTAACTTCGGAATGTATTCACTTATATTTCTTATCTATTGTAACCTGATGTTTATTCTGGGATGTTATCATGTCATGTCATGCCCCGATGTTCCGATTGGGAAAATCAATAATGTAAACAAGTCATGTCAAGTCATTGTGGATAACCCTCCGATTGTCTAAGGGTTAAAGTCCCCACAGTTCCGGGGCACTAGGGTTATTAGACTCTCCCAGTAAAGGTCAACCCTAGTAGGGTTTTAGTCATGTCGGGATTAGTATAAATAGAGAGTTGGACTCTCTATTTAGCACACATCACATACACACTCAAGTGTAGCGCATAGTTGAGGAAGGAGATGTTGTGCAAAATTTCTACATATTTTTATTGTTAATTTAAGTGTGACGAGTTCTTCCTCGACCCTTTATCTAGATGCCTATTTTTTCTCCTCATCATTAATTTCTATTGTTAACACCTTTTTTCTTGACATTTATTCCCTTTTGACCATTGTCTATTACAAAAAAATTATCGTCCTTTTGATCTTCTCTCATCCATTTCCTTTTGTGATATTCTATTGGTGCAATTCTACTGTTGGCCTATTCCCCCTTCTTATCTCAACCCGAGGTTCAACAACAACATAATACCAACAAAACACCTAAAGACATCGTCCCGACAGAGCAAGCTCAGTCAAAAACACCCATGAGGAAGGCACAGTCTCACCTGAGATATATTAATGTGTAACTGCCAGAACCATGTTTCCACAGTTGGAGAGGGATTATAGTCCCTTAGCACATGGCCAAGGCGCTCGATAGAGATGGAGGGATCGAGTATTTACTACATGACATCGGTGCGACTGTGTGCCACAACCGATGTGTGATGCAACCTTGTACTTAACCACTTAACAACTGGCGCAACTGTGCAGAGCAACCAATTCCTTATTTATCATGATCAATGTGCGACTTATATTGTAACTTAGCAGATTAATGATGAAATCATACATAACATGTCAACAATGCTTTAAACATTCATCCATTCATTTACTGATTGGTAATATTGCAACATACATTCGAACACTAACCATCAATACTACAAGATAAGCAATTACTCAACATTCACATAAGAATTCAATCACTCAACACAAGGAATAACGTGGAAACCCATCTGGGAAAAACCAACAAGGTGCACTTCATCTGGCATAAGAAATATAGGTAGCACCTTGCAGTCTGTGACTTACTGGTTGTTCTTAATATATGTATTTTTCTCAAATCTTGTTTCTCTCATGTTCTCTGGTTTATTGCTTCTATCCGATCCACACACAGCCTGGATCGACTCTTCTAATCTACTATCTATGCACTCAGCCATAGGTTACTCCTACAAAATGTCTGCTCACTCAGCTACAGATCGGTGGCTTAATAACCTTCTACTTCTACTAGAATCCTATTCCGAGTCAACAATGAACTAACACTTCATCTAGTTATCTCTCTGAACTATCGGACTGAATCTAACCCTTATACAGAGCGGGTTCCTCCTATTTATAGTGTTTACAAGACCAAACAGGGTTGACTAAGTACAACTCAGTTATTACAAATGCAAGTAGCTAAAATATATCTTCTATTACATTAATTCCAGGCCATACTTTACTGCAAAAATCCCGCATTAACTTAACCACAACCATAACTAGCCACAGAAACGTCTTTTAGCCTATCTGTACACGTCATAACTAGCAGTAAAACTTGTCCTTTAGTGTTCTAATGGCTCTTCCATCTGTAGTATTTCTTGACTTTCACTTGTCTAGCCTTTACTCTTCTACCTGCCTCTTCCATCAACTCAGATCTGTCTTTCCTTCATCACACTAATCCTCATCATAACTTCCTCTACTTTGCGCTTGCACTTCTTCCTTTACTTTCTTTTCCTCCGTCACACGCCTTCTTTTCCTCTTGCGCCTACACGTCGGATTCTTCCTTGTGCACTTTTCCTGACCCAACATCTACTTCGATCCAGGTTCACCTAATTAATCACCAACAAACCCCAAGATACCGACCCTTTCGACATCACTTGTGAAGTAGGCAAAGTCTCACCCAAGATACCTATGGGAATTGCAGGAACTAGGTTTTTGCTGCAACGAAGGAGGGAAACCCAACATGAATAATATTTAACACAATATATAATTGAGATATCATAAAATTCAATAGAACATAGAGATTCTACACATGGTACTTAACTAGCTACGACGAGTATGCATTAACTATGTAGTGTTCATGTCACTCATAAATTTTCTCATCCAACAACATTAATTCATTGTTATGAAGAACTGAACAAAGAAACACAATGCAACATAACATCATTCACACACATTTAACACCATGATTTTATGTGAAAACCACAGAAGCACTTTTCTTATTAATGATTTGTAGTAAATAATCATTTCATGTCTACACACATAGCTTGTAGAATTCGCTTCTTCCACTATTACAATGGATTTGTGCACACAACCTATAGATCCTTACAACATCCATGCAACTCTCTCATACAACATCCTCATAACATAATCCCTTCATAGTACATCACTTCAACACAAAGAATAAATAACTCTCTTATTTGGACTTTTTGATTAGGTAACTAGATCGATAGCTAAGTAACCCCAAAAATTCCCAACCCATTCCATATATATAGGATTTTTTATAGCTCTCAACCTTGTGCCCAATACTTAGCCTCATAACTACAAGTGGATAAAAGTTGTAACCTCTTCGCAATTAACTATGCATTGACATTGTCAAAACATCCATCTTCCTTGTTTCTCAACTGCTTTGTCAAAGTTAATCTCACTTCAGCAGACCACTTCACTTTAACCCTATTCATACCAAAAATATTTTCCCAAAATGTACAACTTTCTAGGGACACCATATTCTAATCAATAGGATGAGGCATGGTTTACCTTTCAGACACATTTCAATCTTTGCTTCCTGAATATTTTCCAATGGTAAAATTATGCATAGCCCTATTCTTGGTTTGAATATATCAAGAAAATTTCACAGCTTAGATAACACTTCTAGGATGTTTTAAGTGAAGCTCATGTTTAAGTCTTCTTTTAATCTAATCCCATGTAAGATTCCAATAGATGTTGGTTGTTGATTTTGTCCACCTTAGTGGCTAATACCTGGAATTCTAAATTATAATCATCTAGACATCTCCTATGTTTTTTAGTCTTGTCAATTCACTAAATTAGTCTTCTTTAGAAACTTTACCATATTGTGCTTTTAAATATCTTGTAAATAGACGTCAGGTATAATAATAATAACGAGTCTTCCTTTTAACTACTTATTGATACCAATTATAGGGGTTTGTCTCAAAATAAAAAGTTACTAGGGGAATCCTTTGCATATTTTCTTTAATATTATGAAATTCAAAATATTTCTCTATTTGGTTCATCCATGGTAAATAAAATTTTCCCATTAAACTTTCTTAATTCAATTAGCTCCAATATTAGAGTCTAGTCCTCCTAGGATATGTTTATTGATGGAAGGTTGTTCTACATGAATAATATATTTATTTTCCTAACTTCCTTGGGACACATTATCACTTGTATGGAGCCCCTCTTCTAGGTTATGTATGATCATGTATTATAGGAAACTTTATAATTGTGCTATACAATTTTCTATTTATGTTTGCAAATGTTGCAAATCGATCGTTTATGTTGTTCTCTTGTCCAATTCCTTAAATTTGTTTGACAATTTGTATACTTGGTTTTTTGTTTCTTCACTTTCTTCATTAGTAATGGATAAGCTCTCTAGAGCTTTAGCAATTGTAGAAATTTTTACACCACCTGCTTCCATGTGAACCCACTAATATTTACTATATTCTCTCCTTTAGAATCACCCTAAACATATTTTCCAAAAAATATGTAAGTCTCTAGAGAGCGTACCTTTTAAAACATTGGTTTGGATATTGGTCTTTGTTATCTTGATGTGTCTTCTATGAAATTTCATAGGTTTGACCAAATTTTGATGAACCAGATCATAGTTCTGATAAGTTTCCCAAAACTTGTTGAGTTTGAACATTTTAGGAGAATAAACTTATACGATCTTCCATGTGTCCAATTTTTCAAAATGATTTTTAAATTTATACCTAAAATGCTATGACCCCTTTATTATCCAATGCAACTAGTGGCACTCAATTTAGATATTGTAAGATTCAAATAATAATTTTACCCATAACACATATTTGACTAGTTTTTGGACTATTCAAAATCCCTAAATTCCATAGACTATATCTCCAAATGTATATCAAACAAAAATTCAAAATTTTTAATAAAGGTACTTCATTTTGCCTCCTGAATTTCCATAAAATTTTACTTTTTGAAACATCTGATATAAAATGTTATAGGAAAAAATAGAAAAATGACTCATTTTGAAGAGTCAAGCCAAGGAATTTATGCTCTTATACAAAATGTTATGAACCAAGTTCACAACATAGCATAAAATACAGATCAAATTTGTTGGGTGACTTGAGAATGATAAATATCTTTGAGGGGCGAATCTCCTTTTACAATATATAATATAATGGACTTTCCATTTCTAGATTAGGGTCATAATAGAAATTATTGTCAATATTAAGGAAATAAGGTTCATTTAAAATTCAACACATCTGCACTTTAATGGAACCCAAGAATAGTAATGAGAAGGGCCAACAATGGCAATATTGAATGGCATTAATCTATAACCCAAAGAACAATCTCAAGAAACTATCAAGGAGGGATTGCAACAAATTAAAGAGGATCCCCACCAAATTAAGGAGCTCCATACCATTGGCGAGACATAGCCTTTCATTAGAGAAGTGTATACCAAAGACATACATGTCTAGTATGATTTAGAAGAAGCTTATGAAGAATGGGAATTTGTCATTTCTGGAAATATAACTACTTCTATATTCTCTTTAGTGTCTATACCTCACCATATGAAGAGAACATCATTACAAGACCTCAATATCATGTTATGACTACTAGTTCTCAATTGTCATATTGTTTAGTGATATTTTTTGTTATAAATCCACAACCAACCTTTTGCAACTATATATATGATTTTCTAGGTATGTATGATTATATTTATTTTGATCCACATGAAAATGGTGGGGATTTGGAGCATAATCTTCAGCAATTAGTATATCGTAGATGTAATCAATTAGGGCACCACATGAGCACTTAAACATGAGATCATAGTTTATGGAAAACAATCTTGGACTACTTAAACATTCTATCCAACACTTGTACATGGGACCATAGTTTCTTGAACTACTTAAACATTGTGGTCAGCACCCATACATGGGACCCTAGTTTATGGTGGTACATCATCACTGCAAGCATTGAGGGAAATACCTTTGAAAGGGGAATAGAATGATGGGATCCTCCATGGAAGTGTAATGGGGTCCAAAGGGCCCAATATAGTTAGTAATAGTGTAGGTATGGTTTCCATTCAATGTAAAGTGGATAGGGTCCACTATATTTGTTATTATTAAATGAGTTCCACTAGGTAGTTTCCCTTAAATAAACATAAAGTGGCCTCATTAAAGAAGACATTGCTTATGGTTAGGGTTTTCTAGTCAGTTTTAGAAATGTTGGAGTCCTCCTTATGAATCATGTATTGGAATATGTTGTATTAGATCCTATAACATGATGATGTTTCCCCCTTGAAGAGGCAAGTGAACAATAGGTTATCCTTACATAAAATGATCATTATATGGTGTTTATCTACCTTTAGTGTTTTAATATTGAATAGTATTGATCATTTCTGATGTATTATTTATGATTCAATTTCAGAATTAACAATAATTACATTTTTATTTGGTTTGTACTATGCACTCCACCTCCCACGACTTATGGGGATTCTAGAATTACAAACAACCCCACTTTTAGGACATCCCTTTGTCAAGTCCCCACACTTGTAACTAAACATGTTGATAAATGAGTTGGAAACTATTATGGGATAAATTCCCAAAATAACATAAAACTTTGGAAGACAAAAAAGAGTAACTCCAAGCCTTGAGAATGAATTAAAGAAACTGGATAAAAGTCTCTTCGAGGGGGCAACCTATTTTTACAATATATCAAATGCATAAGATAAGAACCTATCTAAAAGTAAGTCCCATTTGTATATATATGATACAAAGGGTAAAAATACAGTTAAGATCCTAGTAGACCAATAAAGAGAACACTAATATAATAATAGAAATGCAATGTCCAATATCTATGGCTTAACATGCCCCTCCCCTTCAAACAAGTGTTGTAATCAACATTTAATTAACTTGTACATTTTTGCAAGAAGAACGCATCTTCCCATGTCACCTCTTCTACCGATAAATTCTTTCACTTGATGAGGTACTTAGTAATTGTTCAATTTCACAATTTCTTGATCCATGTTTCAAGGGTTGTTTCAAGTTGTAGTATGTTTTTCCCTTATTCATCAATATCTAGTAAAATAGCATGAACTGGGATATTTGAATTGATTACACTTTTTAATAAAAAAATATGGAAGACTAGATATACACATGAATATGGAGGAAACTCATATTTGCAATCCTTCTTTATTGCTTGAGGGACACATGTTTGTATGTTTGTAGCCTCGAAAATCCCCAATTCTCCATTTCAAATTTCCCTTAACTACAAAATTGATATGCTTGTTGTTTCATCTTATTTTGTGCTATAGAAAAATTATCTTTACATAATTGAGAACCTATTGTTGGTGATCTATGTGATTCTGCATTGCTTGAACCTTATGTTTCCCTTCTAAGGGTGATGTTATGGATGGAGGATGATATCCATAATGTGTGATAAAAATGGATATTTTTTTATGAAATATGGAAGGAAGTGTGGTACCACCATTTGACCAATGGAAACCACTTGACCCATTGGATTTTATTATCATATACAAAGCAAAAAATATACCCTTCTAGACATTTATTCACAATCTTAATTTACCCATCGGATATTGAAGATTGTAAGAGAAGCTATGAGCCAATTAAGTACCCAAATAAGAAAATATTTCTATCCAAAAATCACCAGTGAAATTGGATCTCTATCACTTACAATAATCTTAAGGATGACTTGTAGCTTTTGAACTATTTTCGTGAATTATGTAGCTATTATACTTGCTTTAAAAGGATGGGAAAAAGTGCAAAAATGGGCATACATTTTGAGTTTATCCACCACTACCATGATGGTATTCTTTCCTTCATACTTTAATTGATGTGATAAAATCCATTGGGACCTCTTCGCAATGTTGACTTGGTATGGTTAATGGTTGTAGAAGATCTAGTGTCTTCATTGTATCTCCCTTATTCTATTGGGAAACCAAACATTATACCACTAACTTTTGAACATCATATTTAATACCTTCCCAATAAAAAATATTCTTGATCTCATGGAATGTTTTAAAGAACAATGAATTTCCTCCTTTAGTATAAGTGTGTGATTGCAAAAGGAACTTATATTTGAGTAAGAAACCCTTAAATAGATATATGTGATCCTAATACTATTGTGAATCATTATTACACACATTTTTTCTAGTGCACTAGGGTGTTGTTATAGTTGAATGATCTTTCATGCCTTATGATCATGTACCCATTATATTCTTGCTTCTTCCACCCAATAAAATTACATGATGAAAATAACACCGAGTAATCCCTCTACATCTTCTTCTTTTAATGAAAGTACATCTTCCACCACATTTTGTTTCCTTTCTTGTAAATAATTTCAAAGTCATAAGCCAAAATGTTTCTAGCGCATTCTTATTTCTATTTTGAATATAGTTATGATTCCAAGAAGTACTTGATACTATCATGATCTTTTATTATCTTGAAGTATCTTCCTATTAGGTAAAGGCATCATTTATTAACTACATGCAATATTACCAACATTTGTTTTTCATAAATTGGCGTGAGTCCCTTTTTCCCTTCAATTTGGAAGATTTAAATACAAGGGGCCTTATTGCCTTAAAATTGTACCAATTCCATGTCCTAAGTTATCACACTCCACAATAAATAATTTTTTGAAGTCAAGTTTGGGTAGTAAAGGAGTTGTACACATAGCCTCTTTAAGCTTTTCAAAATATTTGGTTGTTTTTGTGTCTAAGAAAATGCCTCCTTTTTCATTAACATGGTTGGAGGAGTTTTTATTTTACTATAGTTCTTGACAAACTTGAGGTAATATCTTGTTTATCCTAAGAATCCTTTAAGATAATTCAAGTTTTTGGGAACTATCCATTCCATCGTAGATTTTTTATTTTAGTTTGAGAATGTAGGTCTTCTCCTTTCCCAAAAGACTATATATAAAAAAAAATTGATAGAATTATGCTTGAGTCAGAAAACAACCAGCTAAGTAATTATGGATTATTGTTATCTTTTCTTCATAATTATATCTCAAAATAAAATTTATGTAATCGATATGAGTTAAAAAATCATGAGTATCTATTAGAAGAAGAGATAAGTTCTAAATAACTAGTAAAGGAACCAACAGTGCAACTAAATGGAAATGAATTCTCATGTGAGAATCCAATTTTCAAAGAGTAAGATGGTGATGAGTTACCAAAACTCCTAGTTAAATATTATTTGAATCAATACACTCATGAATATGTTGCTACTTATAGATACCATTATGAGTTTTATACCAAAGAACTTTTCCATGATGATCAAATAAAGAATTGTTTTAATGATAGTGGAAATGAAAAGCATGTTCCTAAACCAACATCCAAAGAAGTTTTCAACAATATACGAATATATGATGAATATGAAGATGAAGTTGATAAGTTAAGTGTAGAATTAGTGGCTTTGAATTCTACAACATGTTTGAGTACAGTGCATGACAAGTTTAAAGAGGCTACTAAACCCGATGAATTTAACACTCAAGATTTTCAACAAACCAAGACACCCTCTGACGTGGGAGGGAAAACTAATATTGAAAGGGAATACGCTTTCATTGTTTTAAAGGAAGTAGAAGTAAAAGTTAATGGGTAAGGATCAGTGGAAGCTCTCAAAGACCTTAAATACAACTTATTGTATCCTTCCTACATTTTATTCAATTGTGAATGGTTAGAACCATGGATAATTATTTCAATTATGGGTTCTAATGCATTGCCATCTACAATGATTAATAAGTCCAGAAGTAGGTTTAGTGCCAATTTCAATTTGAACATTGTTTTCAAAGACAATTTTCCAATATGTATTAATAATAACGGATTTGTGTCTATATAATGGTATTCTACACAATTTGTAAATGGAAAGAATTATAATCATTGATCTAACATTTCTTGACAAGTATGCATTTTTGTATTCTGATTTTCTTTTCAATAATATTTCAACTATCATGGAATCATTGCAATCTCAAGGTAATTCATGGTGAAGACAACCCACATTATCGGGTACATTGTTGATTGTGCTAATTAACCCAATCCAAGATATTTTGTATCCAAGTTAATGAATTTGAACAAAAGCAATACATAATTAATTAACAAGCCCTTATTCCAAAGGAGTCAAATCCCTGATAACAAAAATTGTGTCATGTTTCCTAATGTTATCAAGTGCAATATAAGGTGGCATGCATTAATTTGAAAAAGAATTTTTACATTGCCTACAAATTTGATGCCCAAGAGTAGGTGTCTTTGTGTTAGGTACATTTGTTAGCAATAAGTATGTCATGATAACATGTTTTCAATGTAAACTGTTATCATAAAAAACTCGCACACTTGCAACAATTTCATGATTCACATGATAAAGCATCATCCACATACAACATGAATCCAACTGAATACATATTCACAAGATCCAAACAGCCTATTGAGTCAAAAATTCCCCTAAATCATCCAAAACCCACAACATCGTGGGTTAAACTATGTTTATACGTGCTACATCGTGCACCTCTAGAACAACACCTGTGTTGCAGCACGAATTTCCATTCGAGATCTATGTGACTGACACAAACTACGGGATCTCACCCACCAATGATGCATCGAAGCATCATTAAAACTCCACTTAATTAAATGAATTCAAATTTTGACCATCCACGCCCCTAGTTCCCTTAAATGGCCTCCTAGTGTAATTTGGAGCCAAAACATGGATTATTGGGTTCACACTATGATCTTTCCATTTCTTGGCCACCCCTTGGCCTATAAAATAAATCCATGGGAATGATTATTGGAAGAAGAATTTTGAGTAAGGTTATGTTTTTGGAATTGTGATTGAGATCTATCTTATCGCACCTCTTCCCTCTTGTCAAGAATTCACCATAGCTCCCTTGCCACCTTCCCTCAAGGGGGGAATTTATTTCCATTTGGTTCCTTAACCATTTTGCAAACAAGTTTGGACAAGAAAGGCCTCCCTTAGGAAGATTGATTTCCTCCTTTTGGACCTCACATCTCCAAGGTGGTGTACTAGCTTGACTATTGAGCAATATACAAGTGGTTTGGCTCACATTGATTGGTGGAGTTTGCATCCTTTATTCCCTTTTTCATTTTATTTAGTTTTGTTATGATTTTCTTGGTTTTATTTTTTTTTCCATTAATAATCTTTTGCAGGATCACTTGGGTCACAATCCACCACCACCAAGAGGCTCTAATTACTAATCCCTTGTTGCATCCTAGAAGCCACCCCATCCCAAAGTGGGAAGGCACCCATGTGCAATATTTCCCATAATCGTATTAATGGTGGCTCCACTTCATTTTTTTCACTTCTCTTTATTTAGGTTGTTTTTTGTAGAATATTTGATTTCAAGCGCCCTTTTCTTTGTAGGTAAAGAGGACCATCCAGCTCATCCCAGGAATTTGGCCTCTAATCAGTCGGTTAAGTCATTTTACCAGTAGTGTGCTTCCTGGTGTCTCTAGTGCGCTGACAACATGTTTACATCTTCAATAGGAACATAGACAATGCATTTTAACATACTTCTATCTACACAGTTTTTCTGGCCCAAATCAACGATGTTTTTCTTTCATTGTTCTCATACTATTGTGCACCGGTGAGTGTCTTTGCCACGTTGTAGTGCAACTGTAAAATTTATTTCACACTTCCTATTCTTTATTCTCTTTTTATCTATTCACTCAACAATTTGTAGCCCAATAGTTTCCCATTATGAACTCATAATTAATTAGCATACAATGGTTACTTGTTCCTATAGTAATTATCCTAGCTAGACCTAATTATCCCACCTAGACTAAGACTAGGAATAAAAAGGGTCATCCCTCCAAAATCCACTTAGGTAACCAATGTTGAGGCTCCCAAAGGACGTCATTGTTTCCACTAGTATTCATGACATTTTATGGTTCTTTGATTTTACTCTAACATCTTTAGTTCAAAGTAGTGTATAATCCACTTTTTGCACACAAGCAAGGACCTAAAGACCCTTCCATTCCCCAAGTATGCTCTTCATGATTTATGTGAATCAAAAAAGGGAGTGAAGGGTGAAATACCTCCATTACACACTTAGCATTTATTTTTTGCAAACATCATTAGTTTCTTTATAGCTCAAGTTACACTTTACATCATTTTTTTATCACTCTACTTAATTGCAACAATACCATTTTATTTCATCACATGTGTTTTCCCGATTGCACACATTAAGGGACCTAGAGACTCTTTCACTCCGAGTATGCTCTTCACAATTTTAGTGAATCATAAAGGAATGGAATTATGAAGTACCTCCCTTAGGATCATTTAATTTACAACAGAATCCTTAACAAGAAACCATTATAAATGCTAACCAACTAATGGTTCTCTTGACATATTTTACAATCCATACATTGTTCTTTGCAATTTTACCTACTATGTATAACAAGTTTTAAATACTTCCATCTCCAAATGTCAAGGAAGAATATCATCCTAGATTTATTTCCTGACATCTATTAAACACTTAGTGATTAAAAAAACCGTATGCAAACTTCATGTGCTTAAAAATCTAGGTTTAAGATAGATCAATGCTATTTTTTTGTAAGTTTATTATATTTTTTAATATTAAATGGTAGCAACTAATTTTTTCAAAGTCATTTTATTAGTGATCACATGAGGCCAAGAAAATAGAGTAGGCAAGTATATTAGGATTTGTGTATATTTTAGACATGCAAAAGGAAAGATGCTAATCCACCTCACTATTATGTGCTTTTACATATCATGTCTAGAAAAAGGTTATTGATGAAAGGAATATTTCTTTTAAATATAGCGTGTGCAACAAGCCTTACATCCAAATACTAGAAAGTTCATGCCCAAAAGGAAAGGATCGAGACTCTACAAGCATAGAGTGGAAAACAATTAGAAAAAATGATAAAGAATGCATTCAACCTAATATTGACATAAAATGACTCCTCTAGAACCCTAGAAGATATACAACCAGAAGATGAAGCCCAAGTTGAGGAAAGGATATAGCACATGGGAACACCATATCCATGGGAAGACCATTTCTGATGAAAGACAGATCCAAGGGTCCATTAAATTTCTTGGTGTTATCAGCCAAAATGGAACTTCTCCGTCTGAGTGTTGACATGCATTATGTCGACACACAAAAATACAATTAGGATTGAAGTGTAAAAAACACTATAGATGTACATGACCATTGATACATGATCTCCAAACCATCTTGGTATATTTTTATTATGAGTCTAGGGTTGCACACACGACTATGTGCATTGCAACCTGCATGTACCTTGCACACGCGATTTACCTTCGAGCAACAAGCGTTTCATACGCACCTTGCTTAACAAATACTCATGTGTACCTTATTTAGACCTTAAAAAATATAAATCATGATTATATGATATTAGTTGGGCCTTAATTTACAACTATGCCAACTGTCTCAACCATCCTAACTTTTGAAACCACTATATTTCCCAATGTATAAATAGAGGCCTTGGGATGTGGCTAATCAATCAATTTTGGAAGAGAAAAGTTATGCTGGTGGTATACCTTTAGAGTCTTGGAGCAGCAGAAATTAGATTCCTTGGTTGCAGAGCAGTCCCTGTGTCAGAATCTGGGTTGTATTCTCACCTATTCATTGTTTTTCAATAAAGAGAATTCTTCTTCCAATCTTTGTATTGTGCTTTTCTCATGTATATTGGTTAATGAATAATGTTATTTATATTATTGATATGTATTTAATCTAACCTCTGATATATTTATGTACGAAATATTGCTTGAAGAATTGGCTCTTTACAGGTCAAGAGAAGCAACCCTAGAAGCTTTGGAGAAGATTGAAGTGAGAGAAGATCAAGCTTGGATCAACCGTCATAAACCGGGTAAGCCAAACTCTCTTCCTATTCTCCTTTTATTTTCTGTAAACATTCATTGTTTGCAAGTCTAATAATAATTTGGTAACCCCAAACCCTAGGTTACAAGTGTTTATTTTCCTATACAACAAAACTGGCGACTCCACTAGGGAGTCCAGCCTGCCGTGGGTTCATCCTGTAGGTTCCCTTTACCAGTATTTGTTCTGATTCTGATTCTGAGTGTGGTCCTTTTTATTCTTTTGATTTATAGTAGAGTGTGCCTAGAAGTATGTCCTAATATTTTTTCTTTGAAACAATTTTAGTAGTACATGTGAGTTGATGTATAACACAGTCATGTATATGACCTTATACACACGGGTTGCTGTATAAGATAGTCGCGTGTCATACACGAGTTTCCTAAATACACAGGCATGTGTGTCCTGTAGCAATCTAAAAGTATGATAGGGTTTGCTTGTCCTTGTCTCTTTGAATTTTTTATTTGTTCGGAATTCTTCTATTTATGGCATGGTTCTATCAGTCTAAAGTTTGTGTATCACACCTTTTTCTTGTTTTTTCAATCCTTTGAGTTTTTGTTTGATTTTCTTGCATCTTGTCAAGTGTAGGTGGTCCCCCTGCTTGGTTTGTAAGTTTGAGTGCTTATGTCTAGGTCAGTGATTAGGTCCTTGGATGCTTTATACTCTGTACTGCATTTTGTAGTGTCAGTTTGTCACTTGTTCTTTTGTGAATCTAGTGGACTCTTTGGGTTCAATAGTTTCTCCAAGTTAGGTTTTTTCCAAGTATTATTCCTGATTGGTTGAAGTAGGTCATTTTGGGTCCTTTATACCTCATTTTCACTTTTTATATTCTTTGATTATTCGAACTTTCTCAAAATTTGCATTTAGTTGCATTATAGTTTTTGAAAATTTTGAAAAAAGTGAAGAAAAACATTTTATACTTTTGCATTTAGTTGCATTTAGTCGTTTCTTTTCAATATTTTTCAAATAAAATTGAAAAATTACAAAAATAAGTATTAGTTTTCTCGCATTTAGTTTTAAATTCATTAGCTTCTATTTTGCACAAAGAAAAGAAATTTGGTTTAAGTAGTTACAATTTACTTTGAAATTTGTTTACACATCATTTTTCTTTTTCTTATCGAGTCTATAACACCACATTGTTTCACGCCATTTACCTCTGACTAAAAAAAACCTTATAAAATGAATGATATAATTTAAAAATTATTAGTAAGTTTTATTTTATAGGTTCCTACACCAGCTAGATTAGGCTGGACTTGTGGAATAGGGAGTTTCAACTCTCCACAAGTGTTTAAATGCAGACATAGTTGGCCAATAAATAGGTAAATACTCTTCTATGTTGATTGTATCTGGGAAGCTCCTCTCAAACGGGAGTTAAGCATGAGGATGTGTGGATACTTGGACTGAGGAGATAACCCTCTGATTCCTTGTCAAAGCGTAGACCAAGGTTTTTGCACATTTGGGGACTTCTGTCAATACCACACTTTAGCCCTAATGTGGTGCCGATGTTGACAGGGTTTTGGGCTTTGCTACCCTACCTATGCATACGAACCAGGTTTGTGACTATCCCCCTAGACTATCAGTATAGTTGCAGTATCCTTTAGTCTCTTTGACATCTAGGGTTCATACACAGGTACACCGAAAGGCTATTTCTGGTTGACCTTGGACGGGATCGAAACGTAACCCTGGTAGAAGGTGTGGAAGGGCGGTGGGTGATTCCTCTGCTTGTGCCTAAGACTATCTATAGGGATTCCAAGTAACTGTCTCTCAGATTTCTTTTGGAAAGCATATCTTATAACCTTTGTGTCTGTTTTGGATTTAGGAAACTTCCTAGTGATTGTTGTGTGGTTTTTTTGTGTTTAGTCTACCCTAGGGTGTGTGAAGAGTCAAATTTCAATTGTGGAGGACCAATCTCTTAGAAGATCAAGAAGGTTGCGAAACCTTCCTCCAGCTGCTACAGTGGAGCCTCTACCGCCCCCTCAAAGGTGGATATTAGATACAGACGATTCTTTTGAACCAGTAGGAATCAGTGAAATTCCAGGTGAACCAAAAATTAGAACAAACCAGGTTGATACAACCACAGTAGAGATAAAATACTTACAAACTGACGAGTTTGTAAGAAACTTTAATTCACCTGTTACTAAATTAAATGATCATTTGACCGTTTAAGTTCATCCATTTGATTCACCTATGATTGGTGTTCTTGTGAGAAGACTTATGGCTAGCTCAAGAGAGGATCCATCTACGCCCATCTATTAACACCCAAAAAGTGTTCACTACCTCATCTACCCCACTACATGGCTCATTTGTCCATTTTTCCTACCATATTTCCTTCAAAAACCTAAAAATCCCACTAAAAAGCCTCCAAAAGGCCATAAAACCACCAAAAATCCTCCAAAAGGCCTAAAATGCCTCCAAAAGGCCATAAAACCATCAAGAAAGCCTTTTTTCCTCCAAAAATATCCAAAATTCCTCTAAAATAGCAAAAATCCCCAAAAGGGAAGAAAAAATATAAAATAATGAGGAAAAGGAGGAAAAACCCCTAAACAGCTGCCCTAAACCATATGGTTTCCAAAACCATGGGCCAGCACTCCACCACTAAAAAACTATAAATAAGTGATGGAGACCCCTTATTTCACATCCACAATCATAAGCATCCTTACTCTACCAAAACAGCTCTGGAAACCCTAGCTCACCCTTGAGCTACTTTCACCAGTGAGAGCCCCTTTTGGCCCATTTCCACCATCAGAGAAGGAGAAGGAGCAGGCTGGAGCTTGGAGAAACCGTCTTGGATCACTGCAAAGAGCTTCACCAACCTTCACATCGGAGGTAATATCAATATAAAAACCATTATTTACATTTGTTGTTTTGTTTCATGCATATATTTAGAGTAGTTCGTTTTTCTGTTTAGCATTTTCATTTGCATTTTACTAAACTGCTACTAAGGAGTCACTTCTCCTTAGTAGGTGCTCATTTGCACAAGCTAGGGGTAAAACCCTAGCTACAGTTTTGGCGACTCCACTGGGGACTCCGTTGGTTTTCTTTTGAATCTCTGTTTTCAGTTTAAAAAATTATTTAGCTTTTTCCTTTCGGCCGCCGTAAACCGCATTTTTTCCCTCTGCAGTCGCGTCCCGACCGCGTCTTTCAGGCCTTTACCTACGACCCGACCGTGGCTATCAGACCGTCTTCGGCGCCCTGCCGACGGATTCAAGTCTGTTACCTGTGATCCGACCGCGGCTATTCATCCTGTTTGCTGCAATCTGGCTGCACCTTTCGGCCATTTTCCTGCGTCCCGATCGTGACTTTCTGCCCATTTGCTGTGACCCGAACACGGCTTTCAGCCCCCTCGTTGTGACCCGACTGCGAATTTTAGCCCCTTATCTACGACTTGACCGTGTCTATCTACCATTTTCCTACAGTCTGACGGCTTCTGTCGGCCAGAAAGCCGTGACCTATCCGCACCTATTTCCCTCAAACCCGCGGTCCGATCGCTCGATTTGACCACAGACCCGCGGTCCTATTTTTGAACCCAGCCCCTTTGCTACAATATTTTTTGCATCTGCACAGCCATCTATTCCACCTACAGCCCTACTTCCTTACATCCTTTTCTGCAACATCATTTCTGTTCCATTTTGCAGAATCTGTTTGAAATTTCAGCATTTTAATTCAGAAAATTTTGCATGTTAAAGTTGTGGATTCAATATTATTGTTAGAAGGTTGCCCCTTTGTGTGGAACTTCTATTTCGGGTTCATCACCTCACGAGCACACACTCTGTCACCTAATTCAAGTGAGCCTTAAAAAACTACTTAACTCAACCAATATTCTAACCCCCCTTGGGGAACACAAAAGAATCTTTGTAGTTAGGTAGGATCGGGGGGATAGGCTTCCAATAACACCCCTCGGTTACTTACACTTGAGACATATCTGTTGTCCAATTAGGGAACCAAAATCCCCTAGTACTTTTTGGCACGGTCACCACTAGTTTATCAGAGGGCCTCTCCCTTAGGAGGGTTGAAGTCGCGAGATTGGTTTCGGAGGCCTGAGTGGAATACCACACTCCATTCAGTAACTGAAGGGATACTTTTCGCAGTTCTTGGGATATCCCTGTATAGGGGTATTGTGGTAAAAGGACCAAACGGCAGATTCACCTTTCTGGACGTGTCATGAACGGGGTATCTTAGTTGCCATTCTTCTAGGATTGACTTCCTGGTGTCCCTCCCGGTAGGGGGATATCTTAGCCACTTGGCTTTCCTATTCATATTGTCTGACTTGGATTTCATCACCTTGCAGAGGATATGTCTAGTTGAGTCAGAATACTTTTAGTTAGGTGTTTGCATGCTCCCTTACCTCCTTTTGGTCTAGTGAGTCCACCCTTTTTTATTTTTAGGAAACCTGCTGCTTGTTGGTATTCTGACCATTTCTGTTGACACTCCACCTATTGTAGCACAGTTGTTACATTGGGTGTTTTGAGTTGGTTTTCGGCCTGAGTGCCCTATTTTTTAAGCTCTCCTTCTGCACACTCGGTTACATTAGGATTTTTGAGTTGTTTTTCACCCACCTCAACCCATAGAGATTTGACACCATCTGTCACCATTGAGTCTCTGAGACATTCTCGGTGCCTCAGGGGCGAACCCCCACAGCACGGTTCACTTGACACCACCCGTCATCGACACAGATCATCTTCACTTGATACCACTTATCATAGATCTCGAGCCTTGTCACTTGAATCCACTCGTCAGTGGCATCGGACTCCATCACCCGATAGTGACGCCCCTTATTTTACCTCCGATTCTGAGCCAAAGTCTGAGAACCCCATTTACACTGCCCCTACTAGCCCCATGGCTAGCGTGAATTCCACTCCCGTCTTGGTAGAGATCGTTGGTGGCAGATCCACCACTACACCAGTTACCACACCCGCTTTGGGTATGCCCTCCATGGGGCTCCCATCTACCGTTCCCCTCGCGGCACCTATTCCCGCAGCAGGAATACCTATTCCCACACCATCATTGGCTCACACTACCTAGGGTGGTGCAGGACCATCCCACATCACCTTAGTTCCCCCACTTGGGGGAAACCTCCCTAACGCTACCCCTCCACTTGGGGGCATTGGCCTCAATTTGGTCCAACCTACTACTGTGTCACATCCTTCTTCCAGTTTTCCATTCATGGCTAGCCTCAACCTGCCTAACCTAGCCAGATTAACCAACGACCCTATCCGACATGACCCTGCGTGGCCTCACATGCCCACCAAGCTCCACTCTGACATCCCCAAGTTCGAGGGCAAGGTAGGTGAGGACCCACAAAACCACATTATGTCCTTCCATCTATGGTGTTCCTCCAACTCCATAGTGGACGACTCTATCCGCCTCCATCTCTTACAGCGCACCTTCACTGGCTCTGTAGCCAGGTGGTATATCAAGCAACCCCATGGAACCCATGGCACCTTTGCTTCCCTTGCATCAACCTTCCTGCATTTCTTCCAGTTACCTGTCCGCTATGATGCGAGCATTGAGATCCTCCTATCATGCAGACAAAACATGGCTACCCACATCACGGACCACATTCATGAGTGGCGTCAACGCCGTAGCTTATGCAAGATCAAATTAGACGACTGTATCTTCCTAGATTGGTTCCTCAAATCCCTTCTTCCTGTCATTGCTAAGGATGTGGCATCCGAAAGACCCCAGTCTGAAGAAGAGGCCATCCTTAAGGCCCAACAATTCGACCTCATTTACACCTAGTCGGGTTATCTCTATACCATTATACCTGACGCCCCTCGCGGCAATTCCTCCCAGCACGATGCGCTAGGGGCATCCCACACTGCCAACGGCATCATTGGCTGTGTCTCTTCGCATCCTCAACCATTTTCCATAGCACACCCTACCCCTGGCCCTGACCTTTTGCAGGCTACCTCCCAGTCTGGAATAACCAACTCGTATGCTCCCATGGCACACCATCATTCTCATGGACCCTCATGTCCACCGCAGTGTTTCAGTCATGCGACTCCTGCTTACGCCCCCCCGGTCGCACCTCAGCCCTACTACCACCAGCAGGCTGCACCAACTCCTGTGCCTTCACAATCCCAACCTGCTTATTACCCGCCACAGGTAGCCCCTGCGGCAAACCCACAACCCGTTCCACAGCCCTATCAGCAACCCCCTCAAGTTGCTGCCCCTACGCAGCCTCCACCTACATATCATCCACCGCAACCTGCTCCAGCACCTGCACAACCTCAGAATCCAACTGCTGCCCAAGGGCAAGTTTACGCTCAACAAAACCGCCAGCAAAACCAGAACAACCAACGCAACTAGAGCCAACAAAACTGCGGCAGGGGCCGAAATCATGGAAATAACCAACCTACATACCAAGCTGGTCAACCCCCTAATTCCCCTGATAATAATAATGCGGCCCCTGCTAACCAAAACCCTGATCGCCCGCCCAAGCAGGCTAAAAACCCCAATTTGCGCACAAACCATCCTTGTTCTATTTGCGGGGTCTATGGCCACTACACACATTTTTTCCCACACATGGAGCGAGTTCGGCAACTTTGGGCTGAAGATGCCCACCGCCAAGGGCAGGTGGCTCCTCAAGCACCACCCAACCCCCCACAACCTCAGCAGCCACCTTTGGTGCTACAAAACCCCTTACCAAACCAAGGGGTAGTAAACACTCAACCGTTGGCTCCCCCTCAAGCCAACGCGCCAACCCAACAACAAATCACTTACGCTGCTCCTGATCAACCCATGTTTGACTCAGGTACCCACCACTTGTTGATGATGTCCTCCGATGAGGTCAACCTCCAGAACCGGCGGACCCAATATGGCACCACCCCTGAAGCCCCTCCCGTCGATAAACCCACTAATGCTCATCCCACTGATCAGGCGTTACGTATACCTCCACCTCCACTAGATGGCGTTCCCAAAGCACCTCGTTTCCCGCTTCGCCATATCAACAATAACCCCAATGCGTGGGCTGTGTCAAACTACAACATTGTTGATGACTTAGCCCAATCCCCCGCATCCATGTCTGCATTCGAAGTCTTAAAAAACTGCCCTTCGCAGCGCAAGACTTTACTCTCAGCCATTGGGGCTATCGATCCAAATGATTCAAGTTTAATGGAATTTGATTTGGACCAATCCGAACCCCGCATGCCTTCCACTTTAGCGTTCCAAGTTTGTGTTTCCGTTCGGAATTTTTTCATCCATCGATGCATTATTGATGAAGGTTCCTCTACGTGTGTCATGTCCACCCTCATCTGGTAGAAATTGGGATCCCCCCTCTCCAGCTGTCCACTACTGCGTTGCAAGCCTACGACGGCGGTTCGGCTCAACCATAAGGCCTATTAACTAACGTCCCCGTCCAGCTGGCTGGCAAAACCATCCTCATCGACATCGAGGTTATCAATGCACAGCTTGATTATAACCTTTTACTTGGCCGCAGCTACATGTACGCCATGCGGGCGGTTGCTTCTTCCATTTTTTGTACCATGATGTTCCCCCACGAGGGACGCGTGGTCAAGGTCGACCAACTCACCTACTATGATCCCAATGCCCCCGCAGCACCCGAAAATGTTCTCCCCATGGTTGAGCAACCTGTTTCAGATACCACCACCTCATTTGTTTCCTCTATGGGGCCCGGAGTTTACTCAAATGTGCCAATGACCTCGCCCTTCCAATCTATTCCACCCCCATCACCCGCCACTAACGTGTCTGACCTGTGTACCCTGTCCCATAATACGCGAACTCCTACTAATCAACCGCCCTTGTTGCCTAAACCCCCTTTGGTACCTAGCCACATTGGTGCTACCCCCATCCATACCATTCCTTTCCTCTTCCCTCCATCAAGAGTAGTTAGCGCCCCGGTCATGGCTACCCTCAGCCTCCCTGGTTTAACCTTAGGATTAGTTGTTTGGTATCTTTCGCCTCCCGTTCCCCCACCGACACCAGATGCCATCCTACAACCGGTGCAACCCATTGTCACTACTAGTCAACCACCTCCCGGTGTCGCTACCCCGTCGTCCTCCACGAAACCCCCCCTCCTCTTACCAAACCCACTAGGGGCAGAGGCCCCTAACCTTACTCTGCTGTCCCACCTCCCAAGACAGTCAAAAACCCCCCTGTGTTTCGTGCTCCTCCCAAATGCTCGCTGTGTGATGAGTTGGGCCATGCGACTCACCAATGTCCTCAGTTACCGGCATTACAGGAACACATGGAACTTCTTGACGACGACCCCACTATCCCGGTTGTCCACCTTGATCCAACACCCAAGCCTCGTGACAAATCCCTGCGCACTAACCACCCCTGTGCCATATGCGGTATTTACGGGCATTACACAAATCACTGTCCCGATCTCCCCGATTACAGAGTAGCTCTCTTTGAGATGAACAATCTGGATCTTGAGACCGCACCACCCACCATTGAGGAGATCCACCCCCCACATTCTCCCCCTTTCAGAGAGGTTAATACCATTTATATGATCTCTTCCGCCGCTACTCCCTCGTCAACCGATTTGACGACACAAACTTTCCACACTGATGAGGAGATCCTCGAGGCTCTCACTACCCCGCAGTATCCCTGGGATGACATGCACCATCGTTCCTACTTTCTCCCAGATGAATCCTCTTCTAACACTGCTACCCAATTTGCAGTTGAATCCAAAGACTTCCTTCCCCCCAAGGTCGACTGGTTCAAGGACCCTATTCCTACTCCTGACGCCTTCGAGGAGGGTAATATGGCCAACATCTCACCTGTCATCCAAATTGATATCGCTGCCCCAGGAAGCTCCCTTGAACTCATCACTTTAGGAGCCTCTTGTAGTGAGCAAGAGATTGAGGAATACAACAAATTCTTCAGAGAATTCCATGATGTCTTTTCCTGGTCCTATACCGAAATGCCCGGTCTTAACCCTGCCATTATAGAGCACCACATTGACACATGGCCTGATGTACCCCCCGTTCGTCAGAAACAGTGTCCCATTCATCCCTCCAAACTCCCAGCTGTCAAAGCCGAGATTGAGAAACTTCGCAAGGCAGGATTCATTTATCCTATTGTCTATACCACCTGGGTTTCAAACCCTGTTCCCGTTAACAAAAAACAAGGCACCATTAGAGTATGCACTGAATTCCGATATTTAAACCGCGCCTATCCCAAAGACAATTTTCCCATGCCATTTATTGACCAGCTCATTGATGCGTGTGCGGGGCATGAAGTCCTCTCATTCATGGACGGTTTTTCCAGATACAATCAGATCCAAATCTGAAAGGAAGACCAGTACAAAACTGCCTTTACTACCCCATGGGGCACCTTTTCCTACTAGTCCATTTTATAAACCGTTTCCACCATTGGAATCAGCACGATGAGACCGTCACAATGGTCACCTCGTTGCATTATTTTTTCTACATCATTTTTTGCCCATTTTTTAGACACTGCTAGTCGCCTCGGTTTGCGCGCCACTTCGGTCGTTCTCCGTTTTTCACATTTTTTATATCATCGGATTCATTTTTCGAGCTCGTAATATGCTTGATATCATTTCTCGCTCTCACATGATACAATTTCAACATTGTGTCCCGACACCTTGCTGCCTCGATTTGGACGCCACATCGGCTGCCATTAGATTGTTCCACACTTTTTACATGAGCCCTCCACTCTTGTCATACTGCAAATGTTTCGTTATTTTGCCACCAATGTTCCCCCTCACCCTTGTTCCTGGTCATCATAAATGTTCCTTGATTGAACACTTCCTCCTTGTCTGGCCATTCATTCTGTTCGGTATACTTTTATCCCTTACTTCAGAGTCTTCTTATTGCTTTCAGACTCCTTAAAATTGAAAGCACCCACGAGCATGAACTGTCCTGGGCTCGTAAAATTCGCATGATAGTACCATTACAATACTTCAGAGTCTTCTTATTGCTTTCAGACTCCTTAAAATTGAAATCACCCACGAGCATGAACTGTCCTGGGCTCGTAAAATCCGCACGATAGTACCATTCCAATACTTCAGAGTCTTCTTATTGCTTTCAGAC
This sequence comes from Pseudotsuga menziesii, assembly GCA_001517045.1. NCBI lineage: Eukaryota > Viridiplantae > Streptophyta > Pinopsida > Pinales > Pinaceae > Pseudotsuga > Pseudotsuga menziesii. Next base: position 41,551 of record LPNX010303085.1, read on the forward strand.
TCCTTAAAATTGAAAGCACCCACGAGCATGAACTGTCCTGGGCTCGTAAAATCCGCACGACAGTACCATTCTATCACTTCAGAGTCTTCTTATTGCTTTTAGACTCCTTAAAATTGAAAGCAACCACGAGCATGAACTGTCCTGGGCTCGTGAAATCCGCACGACAATACCATTCCATCACTTCAGAGTCTTCTTATTGCTTTCAGACTCCTTAAAATTGAAAGCACCCACAAGCATGAACTGTCCTGGGCTCGTAAAATCCGCACGACAGTGCCATTTCATTACTTCCGAGTCTTCTTATTGCTTTCAGACTCCTTAAAATTGAAAGCAACCACGAGCATGAACTGTCCTGGGCTCGTATAAATCCACATGACAGTACCATTTTATATACATACTTTTTCTAGTTCCCTAACCCATGAAGAAGTCCACCTGTGCCTCTTGGCACTATGATCGATCCTCTTGGTAGCACCCCCAATTAGGTCACCTTTGTTCAGAGTATTCTGTAGTCTCCTGCCATTTTACCACAGCTTGAGTCTCCCTTAGCCTAGTCACCCTCCCAGATCCAATATAGCTATGACCCCCTTACCACCAGTCAGTTTCGTATGCTTCCCGATCCTCCCCGCCATCATACTCTGAACAAAGGAAGTTTGAGTCCCCCACTCTACTTGCCCAGTTATTCCCCCCAGTTTATCAATCCTGCCATCAGTACTATCACATTTCGGTTTTCCACCTCGCGCTTCTGTCAAGGAAACATCATTGCCTTGATAGTTGCAGGCTCCCTCTGCCGATGACAGCCCCTCTATTCCAAAGGATAGACCTAGAGGCCCCTGCGCCTTGGACCCATCACCATCCGTGGTGAGTGCCTATGGACCATTTTGGGAGGATTCATCATTGCCTCTCCGAATGGTTGTTTCTCACATGCTCGACTTCAGCACCTTGATCGCATCGTTGAGAATCGCACAGGATTTATATCCCTTCCATTATTTGTCAAAGACCCCAGATTTCCCCCGACTCTAGCACATTGGTGAGTCACTTTGGAACGCCTAGTTATATGTTCCTATGGATGTCTGGGCTGCGTTGGTGATTGTATTCGAAAGCCATTCAGTTCTGTGCTTCCTTGAGTACCCAGTTTAGTTCCAGTTCAGTGTACCATTGCGAGTGTGTCCCTTGTCACTCTGATCCAGCAGCTCATCAGTTCCTTCGGTACCACATTCAGTAGCACTGCTGTCATTCCAGTGTATCCGTTTTTCAGCTCAGACATGATCAGCCCAGCAGTATGTCCCAGACGAGTAGTATGGCATCCTACAGGTCCCTCTTTTCGGGCCTCATAGTTATGTTTATGTATCTTGATATGAGTATGGGTATGCCTGCCTCATCCATATATTGAGATTCTTCCTCATTCAGTATTTGAGGCCATCTATATGTCAAGACCCCATTGTTATTTTTATGTTATATCCTGATACGAGCATGGGAATGCCCGCCTCGTCCATATGATCAGGTGATTCCTCATCCATCATTGAGGTTATGTACTTTTAGTTCTTGCAGTTGGTTCGGGATCGTTGTTCCGGGCTTCAGTTTGTTTCTTCTCTTCTCCACACCCCAGGAAAACCATATATGACTTATGATGTCCATCGGCCATACGATGAGCTCCTGCCCTCGCACATCAGGGGGCAATCTGTTAACACCCAAAAAGTGTTCACTACCTCATCTACCCCACTACATGGCTCATTTGTCCATTTTTCCTACCATATTTCCTTCAAAAACCTAAAAATCCCACTAAAAAGCCTCCAAAAGGCCTAAAATGCCTCCAAAAGGCCATAAAACCACCAAAAAGCCTCCAAAAGGCCATAAAACCATCAAGAAAGCCTTTTTTCCTCCAAAAATATCCAAAATTCCTCTAAAATAGCAAAAATCCCCAAAAGGGAAGAAAAAATATAAAATAATGAGGAAAAGGAGGAAAAAACCCTAAACAGCTACCCTAAACCATATGGTTTCCAAAACCATGGGCCAGAACTCCACCACTAAAAAGCTATAAATAAGTGATGGAGACCCCTTATTTCACATCCATAATCATAAGCATCCTTACTCTGCCAAAACAGCTCTGGAAACCCTAGCTCACCCTTGAGCTACTTTCACCAGTGAGAGCCCCTTTTGGCCCATTTCCACCATCGGAGAAGGAGAAGGAGCAGGTTGGAGCTTGGAGAAACCATCTTGGATCACTGCAAAGAGCTTCACCAACCTTCACATCGGAGTTAATATCAATATAAAAACCATTCTTTACATTTGTTGTTTTGTTTCATGCATATATTTAGAGTAGTTCGTTTTTTTGTTTAGCATTTTCATTTGCATTTTACTAAACTACTACTAAGGAGTCACTTCTCCTTAGTAGGTGCTCATTCGCACAAGCTAGGGGTAAAACCCTAGCTACACCATCTCAACCATTCTGGCTGAAGGAGTGCCACCTCTCCCGGTTGGTGCTCCTAGAACAAATACATCTACTACTCCTTTAACTCCAGCCAGTCGGATGGTTCAACCATCAAATTTCAAAAATATAGTAGGCTCTTCTGGTGGGGTGGTCACTGGGATCCCCAATGCACCTTTTGCTTCACCCTTTTTTGCACACACTGCTCAAAGTGGTCCTGTTGGATCCTCTTCATTTGTCCAGGGTTTCCCGTGGAATGGGGAGCACATTCCCCCATCCACTACTTATGTAGGTCCTACACCTGCATATGTGGGCATGTAGTTTGTAAATACTAACTCTTATGTTCAAGGTTTCCAAATGCCTATTTCGGCTCCATTCACGAGCTCTCCTTTTTCACTTTTTAGTCGAGGGATACCTGCTCCTGTTTTCTAGACTCTAGTCTCAACTGGAGCAGCTCAAACCACATACACTGCACTACACAAACAATCCACTGGCTTATGGGTGGAATCCATTTCAAAGTAGTCCAACTAATTCATAACTAGTAGCTGGGGGAAACCCCGCCTTTACCTTTGGGAACCAGGGGGAAAGTCCTTCTACTTCCTAAGATCGTACTTTTCTGGCTCCGGTTAGGCCCAAACTTCCATTCCTTGCAACTTTAAACTTGCCAGGTTTGTCTAAGTTAATGAATGACCCGGTGAAGAATGATGCCAATTGGCCACCCAGGGGCTCATATCACCACCTTTCACTTGTGGTGCTCTTCCAACTCTCTGAACGATGACACCGTTTGGTTGAGATTGTTCCAAAGAACTCTAACTAGTGTTGCAGCAAAGTGGTACATCGAATTACCCTCTGCTATGTTTGATAGTTTTTGGGACTTAGCCAATGTGTTCCTTAACCACTTCCAACTTCTTGTTCGGTATGATGCTGGTACGGATCTATTGTCCACCTTTTAGCAGGTTAAAGCCACTAACATTTCAGATCACATCCAAGAGTAGTGAAGGAGAAAGAGACTCATTAAGGCCAATATCCATCTCGAGTTTTTTCAGAATGGTTCCTTAATTCCTAATTGTCGTATATATCTAAGGATGTATCCACCTCGAGAGTAATAAATGAGGAAGAGGCTATCCTTAGGGCCGAACATCTAGATTTGATATACTCTCAGTCTGGGATACTATATGAAATCATCCCTGATCCACTGCAACCAACACATAGTGTTGAGAAACCTAAGGATGGACCCCATGCTAATGGTGTGGTTGGTTCAATTAAATATCCCACTATAGAGTCTTTGGAAAAACAACTCCATGAGTTGTATGTTAAATAGTCTACAGCGGAGGTAGCAAAGGCTGCCCCCTCACCCCAAAATGCGAATGTTTTTGCTCATTCCTCCCAAAATGGCAATCAGCATCCCCGTGGGAAAAAGAAAAAGGGTAAGAAAGGTGAGGGAAACCAAAACAAGCCTAAACCCACAAATAATGTTGATGGGGGGAAAAAAGAGAAGAATAAGGTGAAATTTCCTTGTAAGTTGTGCCAAGAGGATCACCTGACCCATCAATTCCCTCTTATAGATCAAGCCTAGAAGCTGCTCAAAAATCAACAACCGATTGTCCTAAAGGATCCATTTCCCTAAGGATAGAATGCAGCTTCAGTTTCTAATGTAGCTGAGGGCACTACTAATTCCGCTGACCAAAATTATATCAACATGGTTCGATCACAGACCTTACTCCAGGCTAGAAAGAAGAACTATGAGATGAAATCTCCAAAGGAGGGTAAGTCTATAGGTGAAACTTCTAACCCTCTCACAATCAAAAATCATGCCGAACCTATTCCTAAGATACCAAAAGGTGTCTTTAAGAAAGCATTGCATAATCCCAATGCGAGGGTTGCAGCCAATTACTCTATAGTTGAATATTTATCCCGAACCCCTTGTGTGATGTCAGCTTTAGAGTTGCTACAGAGTTGTCTCACTCAGTGAGATGCACTTATAGCAGCCTTAAGTAGTATGGATTCATCGAGCCTTATGGAAAAGTTTAATTTGTCTGATGTAAAAATTCACCTATCATATCATGTGGCTTTGTCAATAGATGTCATCCATGGTGGAAAAACCATTGGAAGGTCAGTTGTTGACGAGGGAGCTTCCACATGTTTCATGTCTTTATCTTGTTGGAAGGCTCTTGGATATTCATAGCTAGTTCCATTGAACACCCTACTTACTGCTTTCAATGGAAGGTCATTTCATCCACATGGTATCCTACCAGCCTTTGAGATTAAGCTGGCAGGGAAGGCAGTGCATGTTGAAGTAGAGGTGATTGATGCCCCATTGGATTATAACTTTCTTCTAGGGAGAAGTTGGACTTATTCCATGTGTTCCATTGCCTCGACCATTCTTTGAGTGGTAGTGTTTCTGCATGAAGAAAAGTTGGTTAATGTTGACCAACATAGTTTCACTCGGAAGGGTCGTATGGAAACTAATGAGTCCATCATGCCATTGTTTGATCAAGTCAAACCTGCATCAGAGAGCTTAGGGGATGGAATGTATTCATAATTAATGGGCACATTTGATATCCCAACCCCAATAAACTACTTAGGTTCTACTAGTGTATGGAAGTCTATTGCAATGGTTGTCGATAGAATGGATCCTTGGGTCCTTCCTTCCCATCACGAACCTGAAGTTCCCTTATCAGCAGTGGAAGTATGCTATCAAGTTATCGTTAACACCACTATTGATCCCATTCTGGTTCCTCCTACAGTCTCAGAGGAGCAAGAAGAAGCCTATATGCCTGCTTGGGTAGAGAACTCTTTGTATACTGATGATTGATTAGACATGGTTTTGCCTTCAGATGAAGCCATTTTGGAAGCTGTGAGTGGGCGAGATAAGATCTATGAAGATCTTCACCATAGATCCTATTTTCTTCCAGAGTTAAGTAAGATTGAAAATCAAGAGTTCCATATGAGACTGGTAGGTGATGTCAATATACCAATCAATCCCTTACCAAGGGAGGAAATTATTGCCGAGGGGAATATGGAAAACATTTCCATTGCCATCCCTATCAACTTCTCTGTGAACCCCAACGTTGTGGAAAATGTATACATTGGGGAAAACTGCTCTCCGGAGGAGATTTTATTCTATATGACCTTATTTAAGGAGTTCCATGACATGTTTTCCTGGTCATATGAGGAGATTCCAGGCATAGATCCATCAATAATCGAACATGAAATATGAATCTATCCTGATGCCAAACCAGTTCGACAAAAAATTAGACCTGTTAATCCGTGTAAAGCGGCAGCCATTAAGGCTGAAGTGGAAAAGCTGTTGAAAGCTGGATTTATCTACCCGATTGCTTTGACAGAATGGGTATCCAATCCAGTTCCCGTTGACAAAATAAAGGGACGATACATGTATGTACTGAATTTTTCAATTTAAACAAAGCTTTTCCTATTACTACCCCACACCATTCATAGATCAAATCATTGATGCTTGTGCAAGTGAGGCTTTTTTATTTATGGATGGTTTTTCTAGGTACAATCAGACTCAAATGAAGTTGAAAGACCAACATAAAACATATTTCATTTGTCCTTGAGGTACATTTGCATACAAAATAATTCCTTTGGATTGAAAAATGCAGGGGCTACCTTTCAGCGGGCAATGAATTTTTCCTTGCATGACATCAAGTCTATTGTCGAACCCTAACTAGATGATCTGCCTGCACATTCTCGTAAGAGGGTCGATCATCTAGATCACTTGCGCTTAATATTGGAACGATGCAGGCATTAAAAAATACTATTGAATCCCCAAAAGTGTGTTTTATGTGTCAATTCAGGTAGGATGCTAGGGTTCATAGTTTCTAACAAAGGTATTCAGGTGAATCCTTTGAAAGTTGAGGCCATTGTAAATCTACCTCCTCGTTCCATCAGGAAACTTCAGAGCCTGCAAGGAAAGTCTAACTTTCTTTGACGTTTTATCGTGAATTATGCCAAGATCACCAAAGGTTTCATGCACCTATTGAAGTAGGACACCCCATTTGTATGGGATGAAACCACACAACTTACGTTTGAGGTAATAAAGAAAGCTTTGTTGTTGGTCCCTTTGTTGCGTTCGCCAGATTACTCTTGTGATTTTATATTGTATCTGGCCACATCTCAGTCGACCATTGGGGTAGTGCTAGTCTAGGAAGATGATAAACTCTAAGAGAATGTCATCTATTACCTTAGTCGTGCTTTAGCTAGCCCTAAACTTTGGTACTCCCATCTTGAAAAGTTGGCATTAGCAGCAGTGTATGTTGTGTAGAGGTTACATCACTACATCTTACTGAGGACTATGACAGTAGTGGCGTATGTCAATCCTTTCCAGTATGTTTTGTCCTAACGCATAGTTGGATGCAAATTCAACAAATGGATATTCATTCTCCAGGATTTTGACTTGGATTTTCAATCCACCAAATCGAAAAAAATCTTTAGTTTTTGCAGAGGTTATTGCATAATTTCTGGTAGAAGAAGATGTAGCAATTGAAGAAGACTCATTTCCAGATGAGCACATTTTTCTGATTTCCACCTCTGACCCTTGGTATGGAGATATACTTGTCTATCTCCAGACTCTGAAGTGTCATGCAGCCTTTTTGTGGGAAGAATGACAAAAACTACGTGTACATGCAAAACACTACCTCATCATCGGGGATACTTTACATCGTAGAGGGGTAGACTCTGTTTTGCGCCGGTACCTCACCCACGAAGAGGCCAAGAGAGTCCTAAATGATGCCCATAGTGGAGCATGTGGGGGTCAATTATATGGGTTAGAAACAACCCAGAAGATATTTCCTACCTATTATTTATGGCCTACAATCTGTATAGATTGTGTGGAAGCCGTAAAGCACTGTCATCCTTGTTAGCTTTACACAAGAAATGCCACATGCCCCAATTTTGCAAAAAAAACAATTTTATATTATTTGATATTTTTGAGGACAATATGTTAAATTTTATGCTAAGTTGTAATTGATGACTCAGCAGAGTCAAGGATATTTAATGTAATTCTGAATATTTTAATTATAAATAAATAAAGGAAGAGAAAACATTAGGAGAGTTGTTAAAAGAGTGTTTACTAGTCAAATTGGTGGAGGAGACTGGGTGGAGAGCAAACTGACATGTGGAAGCATCCTCAAACCACTTTGAACTGTTGCAAGTGGAAACCTCCCTACATTTGGGGTCATGATTCCCCAAGAAAGTGGAATCAGAGCAGGTGGCTCAATTAATGACAACTGACCCAAAAAACCTAGCAATATTTATAAAAATTCCCATTGAAGAGAGCTGAGCCTGCTAATTCTAGAGAGGTGATCATTCAGGTGACTGTACTTCAGAGAAACTCAATGGTAGGGAATTGTGGAAAGAGTTTTAGGGGATAACTGCTGAGTGATCTAGTGCAACTTTTAAGCTGAAAGATATTACCGCCAAGTGCAGGGTGTTTTACTGAGTTATTGGACTAGTCTACTGTTTGCATGCTCCACCAGTTCTCAGCCAAGAAGACCAGGAACATGCTCGGGGGTCTTGAGGAAGCGTTGTTTGAGCGCTCTCTAGGAGTTTGGTAGAGAGGAACAACCTCCTAACATTGTTGTCGTCTATCCTAATCAGGTTCTACATTATTTTGTTTTAATGTGTTAGAATGGAAAATAATTTCTAATCTATGTTTTTCCACACCTGGAAGGACCAAGCCGTACTCCAGCATAGATAGAATATTTACAGTAGATGAAATAAAATGTTAAGAGATTGAATATATTAGATATTGTTCTGCATTTCATAGTTAGCAGAGTAATTTATTTCAGTATGTAGATTATTATTGAAAAAGAATAGTGATTTGATTATTTATGTTTATTGTTATAACAAGCTTATTTATGTAAACATATTGGAAAAGAAATAGCAGTATTTTAGCATAGGTAGAACGTTTAAGAAGATAAGAGAATATCTTAGTATATAAGATTGTGTATTTACAAACAGTAGAGTAGTTTTATTCAAGTCAAAATATTATGGAGGTTAAACTGTGTTAAGATAGGTTTATATTCTTCTGTTTTCACTTAGTAACTAAATAAAATGTAGTAGAAAAATCACCGTAGAGTCACAATGTTTACATACAGTTAAGTAAATAAACGAGCTACTAATTACATAGTTTATTTTCTAATAATATCAACTAAATCTAAGAATGATACTTATTATAAACTAAATAGGGTGATATTAAAAAGTATTTAATTTATAAAGAGTAAACTAAGATATAGAGTCTATGCTTTATCTTTCAAGAACTATTCTACCTTACAGTTAGTAAATAGAAGCAATGAAAGTATAATTAATAACTGGTATAAACTAAATATTTACTATGAAGAAACTATCTTATAATTATTAGACAGGCTTATACCTGTAAAGGTAAAACTTCAGGGTTCAACCCTAACTAATTTATTTAACTATTATAAATAAAGAGATAATCAAGGTTACATAATTAATTGTTTTATTTATTATATAACCCTGAATCTTTATTAGTTAACAGAGTAGTAAACAAATAAGAACTTAAAAGTAAACAGTAACTAGAAATAAGCTAAGAACTTATAGTATTTATATAACTATTTTATTTAAAAAGGAAAGGAAATACTTAACAGAATAAATATATAAAAAATTACATTATGACTGAACTTACAGTCTTTATATTATCATTATTTATTTACAAGAAAATATTAAAACAAATAATTATTATTAATAACAGATGAAGAAGGAAAGACTTTAAATTCTCAGAGCCATAAATATTACAAGTTTATTAAAACCATTTCATAATTAAGACAGAGCTCGAAGCTTAAAAAAAAAGAGAAAACCCTTTTTGACCAAATATATTCTCTGTCAAGCCAAAAGACTTAAGATATAACAAATTTACTTCACCCACTCAAGGCTGGTGTACCCAGCATCATGGCGAGGGTTTGAAAGGAAAAACAACAATCAACTTACAAAAACTTCATTACAGTAATAACTATTATAAAACAGTGTATATTTTATTAATTTATTTGAAACAGAGGACCATTAAAACCATGAACACTAAAGAATCCTACCTATTAAGAAACATAGTATATCAGTACGTAGCCATAGGGATATAAAACCTATCATTAAGTCGAGAGCAGTGAATACAAGTCACGGCAACAAGGATGGATTAACCCTGCTACAAAGCAAGGGCTTAATAACCAAAAATACATAATATCAACTGAGCTAAACATCTAAAAACACTGAAGGAACCAAGGTCGAACTAATTCTCCAACCGAAACCCTTTTTCCCTAATCTGTACAAGCAGGAAGGAGCCACATTGAAGGAGCCACATCGTAACCGGGGCTTACCCGTAGTTTTTGCTATAAATCCAAACTTGGGGAAGGGTCCTACCAAGCTTGTATTGAACTGCAATCCTGCAAGCAAAAAAACCAAAGGATTTGAGTTAGAGTTGTCTATTCTTTTATTAAAACTGTAACTAAAGAAAAATTGGTAACTTTTGTAATATGATTTTCCTTACATGGAAGTGAAGTAACATGGAGCCACAGAGGAATGAACCAGCGCAGAAAATCAGCATAATGAACAGCCCAAACCCTAATGCTCACAAGTGACAGAGGTGATGATGTTCAGGTACACAGGGTACTCCCAAAAGACCGAACACCTTCAGAAACCACTTCACACAAATAGATCATAGATCAACACACCAATGTTTGTCATGTGGTTAAAACCCTCGAGAGGGAAACAGTCCATGGCCCCAGCCAAATAGTTACTTGGAGCAATTTATTATGCAAAATAAAGAAAGTTACATGAGCTTCTCATAATCGATCAACTAGCCAAGAAACCTCTATGCTCTTTAAATAGAGATCATAGACCAATCGGGTGTTAAGCCACAGATCAATGGTAGGTATGATATAAGAGAAGTTGAACCGTCGTATCACTCTATGTCTAGAACATATCGTGACCGTCAGATTAGAATATTTACAAATATATACTAATGCATACTAAAGAAACACACTTTTACCTAATGGATATATTAGACAAGTTGATCTTAACTAACTCCTAAGTGTCTAAATATCCTAACATCCCCCCTTAAGAACAACTTGGGATAGGATTGAAGGATTTATAAAAGTGACACTATTAGGAGAAGGAAGGAGGCATTAGAGCCTATCCCCCTTAAGGACACATTCCTGAACTCCTAATATAGACTAAAGTTTAGAAAACTTCGCTTCTGTAAGAGACTTGGTGAAGATGTCTGCAACTTGATCATCTGTAGGGCAATAGAGAACTTCAATAACACTATCATGAACAAGATTTCTGATGAAGTGCATGTGTAGCTCAATGTGTTTGTTGCATTGATGTAGAACTGGATCTTTGGCAAGCTTGATGGCACTTTGATTGTCGCACCAAAGTAGAGTAGGATGCTGCTGCTCGAATCCAAACTCTAAAAGGATCTGTCGAATCCATAAAGCTCCCTGACTAGCATTAACTATGGCTCAATATTCTGCTTCTGCTAAAGAAAGAGCAAGTACTTGCTGTTTCTTACATTCCCAAGTGATAGGTCCAGATCCCAAACTGAAAACATAACCTGCAATAGACTTTCAATCATCAGGATCATTGGCCCAATCTGAATCGGTGAAACAAACCAACAAAGGTTTCCCCCCCATACTGTAATGAATCCCAAACTGAATTGTACCTCGAATATATCAAAGTATTCTTTTTGCTGATTTCTGGTGACTTTCATGAGGAGTTTGCATATAACGGGAAACATTAACAAAGGCAAAGGAAAGGTCAGGACGGGAATGAGTCAAGTATAAAATACTACCAACAAGTTGACGATACAAGGTGGCATCTACTTCAGGGGAAGTACAAGTGGCAGAAAGTTTGACTCCAGACTGGAAGGGAGAAGGGGCTGGTTTACAATCTTCCATGTGGAAGCGACGAAGAAGGTCACAGACATACTTAGACTGGGAGAGAAAGATTCCTTCTTTGGTTTGCAATACTTGGAGACCAAGAAAATAATGCAAATGTCCTAAGTCTGACTTTTCAAAATTTTGATTAAGAATGGATTTCACATGGGTTATAACTTTAGGGTCACTACCAGTAAGGATAAGATCATCAACATAAAGAACAAGTATGATGAGATGGTTTCCTACTTTCTTGGTATAGACATTGGGATCAGAATGGCATCTAGAAAAATCAGTGTCAAGGAGAAAGCTATCCATTTTGGAATACCAAGCTCTAGGAGCTTGCTTAAGGCCATATAAGGATTTATTAAGGAGAAAAACAAGGCTAGAGTTATTCTGAACATATCCAGGAAGTTGTTCCATGTAAATTTGCTCATGTAAATAACCATGTAAGAAGGTAGACTTGACATCCATTTGATGGACTTCCCAGTTATGTAAGGCTTCAAGGGAAAGAACAAGGTGGATTGAGTTCATTTTTGCTATAGGGGCAAAGGTTTCATCAATCCATTCAAATTGGGAAAAACCTTTGGTAACTAACCTTTCCTTAAGTCTTTCAACACTTCCATCTGATGCATACTTAGTTCTGTAGACCCATTTACATCTGACAAGTTTTCTTCCTTTTGGAAGAAGAACAAGATCCCAAGTATCGTTTGCCATTAAGGAACGATATTCTTCATCCATAGCTGCATCCCAATCTAGATTTCCTAAGCCTTCTACAAAAGTTTATGGATCATGATTCTCAGAAACTTGAGCCAAAAGAGAAGAGGCTCGCTGAAACTGAGAACGTGTTCGACGTTGATCTCTAGGATCACCGGCAAGATCACCAGCTGCTTCACATGTTGAACATACCCATCGAGGAAGTATTGGTGCTGGTGAAATTGGAGGAACATGAGCAGGCGGAGGTGGATTTTCATCCTCACTATCATCATCAGAAACTGGATTTGGAAACCTGTCAAGGAAGTTGGAAGAAGAAGAAGAAGAAGGCACAATCGCCGAATCAGGCTCACAGACCAAAGATGGCACACCCGCCAAGTTAGGATCACAGGCCAAGATATTTTCATCAAATTTAACATCTCTTCTAATGATTATATCATGAGAATGTGGCTGAAGAATTCTATAACCTTTTACATCTTTAGAATATCGAACAAATATGCACTTTTCACTTTTAGGCTGCAATGCTTTCCATTTTTCATCTGAATGTGAGTCCATGCTTCACAACCAAACACATGAAAGTGACTTACATCTGATTTAATTTTACTCCATGCTTCTTTCGGTGTTATACCCTGTAAAAATTTAGTGGGTGTGCGATTAACTATGTAATTTGCACAATTTATGGCCTCAGCCCAATATTGAAGACTTAGTCCCTTAGATTGAATCATACAATTAGCCATTTCTTTTAAAGTGTGGTTCTTCCATTTAGCTACACCATTTTGTTGTGGTGTATATGGAACAGTGTGCTGTTGTTGGATTCCTTGTTCAGTGCAAAAAGTAGTGAACTTGTTGTTAACATATTCTCCTCCATTGTCAGATCTTAACTTAATAATTTGATGACTAGATTGTTTTTCAACAAGGGCCTTGTAGGCCAAGAACATGTTAAATACTTCGCTCTTAAGTTTTAGGAAGTAAACCCAAGTGTGTCTGGAGTAGTCATCAATGAAATTTAATAAATATTTGAAACCAGAAAAGGAAGCAGATGGAAGAGGACCACACAAGTCACTATGCACAAGCTCCAAGGGAACCGAGGCGTGCCAAGAGGCATGTTTGTCAAAACTGTCTCAATGATGTTTTTCAAGTACACAACCGGAACAAACACCATCCTTGCAAGATACCAATGGAAGGCCAGTCACCATATTGTCTTTACATAGTTGTTGCAATCAGTGATAATTTAAGTGACCAAATCGCTCATGCCAAAGTTTGCTCAAGTTATCACTATGAGTAACAAAAACTAAAGGAAAAGGTGATGACCCAAAGTTATTAAATTTGTACAACCTGGTAATATCATCAACAGTTCCATTAGCAAGGATATTTTGAGGATTTTTAAAATCCTTGATTACAACTTGGTGAGGTGTAAACGTCACAGTTTTACCTTCACCTAAATGAGTAATTTGATAGAATGATAAAAAATTGCAGGAAATTTTTCAAACACATAGTACATCACTGAAATGACCATTTTCTACTGGAACTGTTCCAGATCCTACAACACTTAGAGATCTATCATCACCAAAAAATATTTGTTTGGTGTTACATTCATGCATAGTAGAAAACATGGCTTTATCCTTATCCATATGATAAGATGCTCCAGAATCATTGAGCCATTCAATTGAAGTAGAAGAAGAAGATACAGTATAAGAGTAACCAAAAGCATAAAGTGCATGTCCATGAGACGTAGATTCTGAAGACGAATCTAGGCTGATGTGGTGCTTCTTCATTGCTACTTCCAAGGCTCCCATCTTCTTAAAACACTTAGATTCATCATGATTATCTTTCCCACAAAAATTGCAATGACATTCAGCCTTCTTTCCTTTTTGCTTGGATCCTTTGTCATTTTTTAAAGGAGCTGACTGAGAAGGTTTGGGACCCTTGTTGTTTTGCTTATTATTGCGAAAATTCTATTTCTTGGGAGGCTTGGACTTTTCTTTCTGTTGGGACAATAAGGCTTTCCCAGATGTATCTGCATTGTTAATTATTCCAAGATGAATGAGCTTATCTTGCTCTCTAATTAAGGAATCACAAAAGGATTCAAGGCTAGGATCTTGATAGCTAGCTGCAATCAAGGATTCTTTCATGGAGTAGAATGTAGATACAAAAACAGAATATGCAGGTCCAAGTTTGGAAAGAATATGATAAATACATTGTTTGTCTTCTTTCTTAATCTTGCATTCTGCACATAAGAGTCTAAGAGTTTTATACTTAGATAAATAGTATTGAATGCATGAAAAATAATTTGGATTCAAGGAAATCAACTCATTTTCAAGTTGATGACCCTGAATTTCATTGTGTTTACCAAACATAGATTCCAACTTTTCGCAAGCTTTATCAAGTTCATCAATTCCAGATATGTGGAATCGTAAATCAGTAGAGATTGACATCCCAATCAATCCACGAGCTTCATCACATCTATTTTCCCATTTAATTTTCTTATCATCATCAATGGGTTCTGTTTCTTTCCCCGAGGTTATCCTGAAAAGTCCCCTACTTCGCAGAACATCCTCCATACGAGATTTCCATGAGAAATAGTTAGAACTTGTAAGTATAATATCACAAGGGGTGGCCATATTGTAAAATAATGGCTGAAAGAACAGAAACTAATTTCTTGAATACAAAGAGCTAAAAAAAAATGTGGTTTTAAAAAAAATGGCACTTAAAACTGATTCTAGATGATGAAGTTATGCTTGATCAAAGAAAATGTTGAAGATGTCCCCAATACTGACGTGGTAGATATTAACTTGACCAACTAAAAAAAGGAATCCCCCTCTTCCCAAGATCAACCTTTGACAATCACTTTTACAATAAAGTTGCTTTGAAGTGAATCACTTTTGTAGAATAAGTGATGTTCACTTTTACAATAATGTGACTTTTAAATAGTGCGGCAATAAATTAAAAGACTTAAGTGACTCACTTTTATTTTATTTTATTTATATGAGATGCACTTTTACAATAAAGTAACTTGAAAATAGAAATTGCATGCACTAAAAAGTAACTTGATGAGACTTGAACTCAAGACTTATCAAGGTGTAAAGCAACTTTGGACCAAGTGAGCTAAGTTTGAAAGGTATGTAAAAGTATGGAAAGAGGAAGTTTTTTTTTTTTTTTAAACTCTTCTCTCTCGTTTTCCGTGCTTGCTTTCTTTTCCTGCAAATCACAAAAAACAAAACAAAAAACAAAAACAAAAACAAAATTTCCCACACAATAGGGTTAGATCTTGGTTAGCTTACTCGGAAAGTCTACGTTTTCAAGTTTTCACGCTGCTTTTGATTTGTCGTGATCACACAAGGTGCACGGTAAAGAGCATACATAGCCGAGAAGACAAGAAAAAAAACTTTCCCTTATTTTTTCTGATTCACCGCGATTACGCACAATGCATGGCAAAGAGCATACGCAGTCAGGGAAAACAACAGTCCGAGACTAATAATAAACTGAGAAAATATGAGAGATTTAAAAAAAAAACAAATCCGTCACTGTAACATTATACCTTCAGATTTGTCGAAATGGGTGTTTCTGGAGCAAATGGAAATGGTTTTCAGTGAAACTAAAACTATTTTCCAATGGAAACAGCACTCCGAACACAATGGAATAGATCCCATAGGCCAAAAATGCACAGAAAATATAGAACCATAAACCCTTTCAAAGTTTCACCAACATCGGTTCCAGATCTTGATCAAAACCAAAAGCAGCTCTTCATAAAAGCTCTGATACCATGTTCGGGTACATACGGTACTCCCAAAAGACCGAACACCTTCAGAAACCGCTTCACACAAATAGATCACATATCAACGCATCGATGTTTGTCATGTGGTTAAAACCCTCAAGAGGGAAACAGTCCACAGCCCCAGCCAAATAGCTACTTGGAGCAATTTATTATGCAAAAGAAAGAAATTTACATGAGCTTCTCATAATCGATCAACTAGCCAAGGACCCTCTATGCTCTTTAAATAGAGATCATAGACCAATTGGGTGTTAAGTCATGGATCAATGGTAGGTATGATCTAAGAGAAGTTGAACCGTCGGATCACTCTATGTCTAGAACATATCGTGACCGTCAGATTAGAATATTTACAAATGCATACTAATGCATACTAAAGAAACACACTTTTACCTAACGGATATATTACACAAGTTGATCTTAACTAACTCCTAAGTGTCTAAATATCCTAACAGACGGGGGCTCATAATACATGCTACACTGATGACGGGAGCAGGAGTAAGCCTGGGCAATAGCCACAAAAGAGATCAACACTAAAAAGAAAACACTGACGGAGCTACACTACCCTCACGACAGCATAGAGTAAGCTGTAAGAACACCAAATGAGAACTATGTGTCTCTCCAACACCACACTAGAATGGTGAAAATTCATGATACACAAACAATGGAGCTGGAGACAAGCACCAGCGAGCCCTCATGGCCGCAGTGAACCCAAGAGTGAAGAGACAAAAAACCTCGATGAAAAATAAGAAGTAGGGTTGCATGGTGAGCTTATAAGTCATGCAATGCACGGTGGTGGATGTTCCACGTGCCCACTAATTTATTTAGTCCAAAATGGGTCAAACAATATAGTTGTCACTGTAATTGTCAGGACAACAAATTATTGTCAATAATTTGAACAATGACTATAATGATAATGTAATCTACGAATTCAAACGTATCATTACATTGGTAAATCATAAAATCAAACTATGATAAAGAATGAATTTTATATGGTATTGGTAAACCTTATATTATAAATCTTGGATTCCTCATTGGTAAAGAACCAAAACATATTGTGCAACTATATCTTGGTTTATAAAGGTCTTATAATCCTTTAAGTAAAAACATATAATGAAGAGATCAATAGTATAGTAAAAGTGGTTGAAAATGAGTTAATAGTACTACTATTAGCCATTTCTTTTTATAATCGTAAACAATGCATGTCTATGCTGTTAAATCTAGTTTATGCAACATTAGTGGATAAGAAGTTTGCTTACACATCAACAAGATGTGTATAAAAATAATTAGTAATTACACCCTAGCATAACTCATACTTTGAACATAGTCTATGGTACTAAGAGTAAGATAAAATTCTGGGAAGTATATGATCAATTGGTCTTCATAAGATACCAAAGCTCTGAGATGAATCAAAACAAGATTTGATTAGACTTTGTAGTAAAGGATTGTAAAACTATTCAAGAATAAATCTAGTATCACTTATATGATAATGTAATTTTGTCACACTACTTATGTCATGAAGAAGTTTGGAGATAGAAATCACAACGTTGACGACATTTGTGCAAATGATTATTTATAGAGATAACACAATAACCTCTACCAAAGCTAAATTAAAAGTTGAGTTGAGGGTACGTTTGTAAGCTTGTTATTATAAGGCTTAGTTTTATTTCTAGACTGATAAATAGAGTTTTAAATTTCAGAAATAATAACAGTAGTAAACTCGTATGTCAGTAAAGAAGTTGTTATACAAAGTTGTGAGATCTATAAGTAACTTGGCTAGTAGCTAGAAAGAAGAACTGTCTGAAACAAAAATTATACTAATGAAAAAACATTGAGAATGTTAAGGTTATTGGTCTTTACAACATGAGTTTAAAATACTATCACAGCTGCAAAACAAATAAAAGAAATATTACTTTACCTTGTGGTATCTTTGAATGCTATTAAGCAAACTTTTACTCTAGCAGTATATATGTTTATGATAAAAGAAGTATATCGGGATTAACACCTTAATAAACTCTTACTGGTTCAAAATTTACCTGTCAAGCCTGTAAGATCTAGAATTCCAGATAAGTTAGCAATCGCTAAGTAAGCCCTAGTTAAAAAGTAACTTCTCACCTACTTGACAATATAAAACTATCAGTGTAGCTAGAAAACAACTGAATGCAGATTATTTACATCACATATCAAAAATTAAAATAGTATTAATTTATATGTGTTTAAGTTAATCTTTAGTTTTTAACTATTTCATTTATTCATTAACCTCTAGCAGTTAACATACTGCGACCATAAACAATTTATGTTACATCAAAAATTTTAATTTTTGTGAAAATTTGGGGTTTTGACAAGAAAGACGTGGTCGCATCCTGCTCCACCGTTTCCCACCATCGTAGTGGACCCCTTCACCAAGTGGGGGATAGATTACGTGATATGCAATCTAGCCTCAGTTAGGGGGCATAAATACATCATTGTCGCTGTGGATTACTTTACAATATGGCCAGGGGCAATGCCCAACTTCAAGGCTGATGGGGAAACTGCAGCTTTTTTCATTTTCAACCAGATTATCGCACGTTTCGGTATTCCTAAAGATATTGTCACTGACCATGGAAGTCATTTCCAAAACAATATTATGACCAAATTGTCTACTATGTTAGGGTTTAAACAAGAACATTCGTATTCTTTCTACCCACAAGCGAATGGTCAATTCAAGGCAGTCAATAAGACCTTGAAGACTATTCTCAAGCATACTATCAACGCATCTCGATAAAATTGGCACATCATGTTGTATCCTGCACTTTGGGCTTATCAAACCAATGTAAAAACTGCCACGGGATTCTCACCTTTCCAACTCATTCATGAGGTGGAAGCAGTAACCCCAATTGAATGCGAAATCCCATCGTTAAAAATTACCATTCATGTACTACCTGATATGACTGAATTAGAAGAAAATTTGCTACATTTCGAACATCTAGACGAATTTTATACCAAAATCATGTCATCATCATGTGATTAGACCTTTGACATAACTACTTGCCCTGAATCCCAGCACTTGGAGTGGAAACCCATGTTGTTTGTCAATCTTTCGTGAAAATTCCCAACACCAAGCCTTCCTTGTTAGCCATGAGTAGTTCCTTTCTTGCACCGCCTTTCTGCTGTTTTCCATAAGCGGTGCCACCGCCTATTTCCCTTGGTCCATAAGCAGTTCTTACCTGAACCGCTCTGTCATAAGAGGAGAAACGTGGTACCCTGGGTAAAATGAGAAAAAAAGAAGATTCTCGAGGCTTCTAGATCATGAGCCTCGTGTCCTCCCTTATCCCTATCATTGTGGGTCAATTGAGCTCGAGATACCCCATCATAGGATCTTAGAGGCCACCTCATCCACAAATATCTCAACCATTCCTATCCATTGAGCCTTATAAATACAAGCTCATATCCATGGTTGAGGGGGAGAACCATTGAAGTATTGTTATGTTGTTGGATTGACCACTTGGCCCAAGCCATTAGAGAGCATAGAGAGCAAATTTGGAGCTTATGGGGATGAAAGTTTTGGTTTCATGGAGATGCATGTCAACACTAAGGATTAATTGGTTGTAAACTTCTCCATTTTAGTCTTAATACAAAGCTTATTTCCGTCCCACTTTACTGTTGTTGTTTGATTTCACATGTAAATGTTGTTGGATTCCTTAGTCACTGACATGGATTAATAGATTATGTTCTGGTAGCTTTGATGTGTTTGTGTTTAATCTGATTACAGGTACACAGGTTTACTATCGAAGCAGGCATTCCAGGTATCTACGATATCTAGGGAGGGTCTTCATCCTTTGTCGTTCATTTGTTTTGGATATAAACCATTCAGACTAGAGGAACAGCTTCTATCCGCAGAAGGAGAAATATTTCTGCTAACAAATCTGGTGACTCTGCTGGGGAATGAATGTATGTATCATTCGATCTGATCTTCCTCAGTTCTTCAACTCTTGTCTGAATCTAGGCTCCTTCTCCAACTCTCTTTAGTCAGATCTGCTATCTGACTCAGTAGATCTATTTAGATATGAATTATTTTCAACCTTTTATGCTCTTTCTCACTTTCAATCTACCAGTTTTCACCTTGATCTAGTATTTTTCTGACTTGATCTATCGTTCTCTATGTGTTTTGGAATTTTACAGAGAACCACGCTTATGCAGTGGGCGAGAAGTGGTGCCACTTCCTGAACCTAGTGAGCAGCCCGTGGTGAAACCGCCTGAGTTATGTTGGCGAGAAGCGATGCTGGGATAGAACCGCTCTGTCAATACCCGAGAAGCGTGGTGCCAGGTAGGCATCATTCCAAGACCTCATTTTTCTCATTTTTTGTAAAAATTTGAGTTGATTTTGCTTTCATCTCTGCACTGTCAGGCTTGTGTGTCAGAATCTGATGCTTGTGGTTTGGAATTTTATGGTTAATGATTGGTTTGATTTGGAAATTCAAAATCTAGGTTAAACTTTTGATTGTTCATTCACTTTGGTGCTTGTTGGTTGTAATTGCAAAAGGATTTCTTATTTTTTGAAAAGCTTAGGACGTTAGTAAGATCTCTTTTCATTTCTGTTATATAGACTAAAAGAAGAACACTTGATTGGCGTCTTAGTTTCATTTCTTGTTTGCATAGAAAACTTATTTTTCTTCCTTTAAAATTTTTTTTTTTTTACTAAGATTAGGTTATCATCATTTAGCATTGCACGTTGGATCTCTGATTGGCTTTACAAGATTTCAGACTCTTCTTGTTCTTTCGTCTCTTATGCATTTAGTACTATTTTGTCAAAATAAAAAAATGGTAGTTTTAAGTTAGATTTGCCTATGTTTTAAGAAAATTGAAGATAGAGTGCATTTGCATGTAGTGTGCTTCTTGTTTTTCTTTTAGGAAAAGAGATTCTTCCCCTTCTCATTGCTTTCAAAAAAGAGAAATCAGTTTGGAAAGTGCTACTTGTCTTTGATTTTGTGTTTAAGACTATTGTTTGGAAATATTTTTGGTTTTGAAAAAAAAGAAAATACTCTCTTTCCCTCCCGTAAGTAGGCATACTGAACGGTAAAATGAAATATTTTGCATAAGCATATTGCATGGTTTTACTTTTTTGTCAAAACACCATGCATTCACCTAACCATCCACTTTAAAATTAACGGTACTTATAGGTTAAAATTTACGTAGCAATTAGAGTGATAGGTTAGAGACGTGTTCGGGCATCGTTAAGCGTAGGCGCTATGGTTATTTGTCCACATTACATCCCGGGACTCGCGCGGTTATTCCATGTACCATCGGTATATTGAACGGCCTTTCACGTACCCTTGAGTAATATAGAAAGGTACTTCACATACTCGATTATATATCGGAAGGCCCCTTGTGTACGGTTATGCATTAGACAATACTACTACCGATTCGAGCTCCCACGTACCTTGAGTATATCAGGAGACCCCACTAGGATACCTTATCCATCTAAGAAAATCCTTTGGCCGTCTTGCTTGGAGCCATACACCGAAAACAAAATTTAGGGAGATTACTATGCACGTACCCTCGAGGTATATCCCAAGTGGCACCTTCTTGACAATCCTGGTGAGAGACCTGACTATTTGAACTCCTCCTATCATTTTAAGTGTGCTTGTTTTGAGCTATAGCTTTTGTAGGAAATATTTTTGGTGTGTTTTCTAGTTTCTCAGACCCTAGGTCAGATAGGAACTATACAAACTGGCTAAGTTAAGACAGTACAGAAGAGTACGGGGCTTGCCACCCGATTTTATTCTTGGTTCAGGAGAAAATCCAATGGAAGTTATCGACCAAGGAGCTGCCACCACCTCCCAAGTGGGAAATAATGTGGTTGTAGAAAGTGCAGGACCATATTCTTCACACTCACCTCCCTTGGTCCAACAACCTTCTCGGGGAAATACCTTGTTCCATTCTCCCACTGAAGGTCATGTTGATGATACTACCCATCTGGATTATGGTCCCAATGCTCCATTTTGGGATACCTCTATAGGACAGGCCATTGCCTCATTTGGCACCCGTTTAAACTCTTCTAAAGATGAAGAAGAATGTAGGAAATACCACGCTGCCATTTGTTGTGCACAGGAGATTGACAAGAAAATAGATGAACTATTAGGACTGACACCATCACGTTCCACATCTATCCCTGTGGGATATCGTTCACTTGTCGATTATAAGAGACCCATTGAATCGATTATAGATCGTGCAGTAACACCACACAACCCAGGTCAAATTAAAAACCCCATCACCTCCCATGTTATGTCTGTTCCAAATCCTCCTAGGTCTTCTGCACCTGGGGCCCAACCTTCAATTCTTGTTTCTTCGGTACCTTCTAGTGCCGGGGGGTAACCCCTAGCACGACCTATGTTATCTGGCACTAAAATTGTACCTAGTCAAGGGTAGACCTCTAATATAAAACCATCTACAGTTTATGTCCCTCACACCCATACTAATGTGGTTAATCCCCCATCCAATTCAAATTAGCCCTTGGGGGCACAACCTGTAACCATTCAATCTTCTGGAGGTTATTGTGATAAAATACCTGTAGGTAACATTAATCATCTACCCAATCCTATAGGGATGCCTTATGCTAGAATTCCATACCCTAGTAATACCTTTACGCCATGGGGATGTTATAGCGGATTTCACCACTCCAGGTGAATCACACTTTGTATGGACTTCCCCTATCCCGCTACAGACTCCTTAGACCCTATGGACCACTTTTTGTCCTTTGATGTTTCCTTGATCATCCCTAAAAACATATGAAAAATGATACACATGACTTTTAAACCTATAAGCGCGTATATACGTGGGTTTGACCACTAAAACTGCGTACATCGGGATGTGTGCATAATCCAAATCCTTTTGGAGTTTTCCTTGACATGGATCCGACTCATTTGACTCCTGGCCTTCCCTATGCCTTGAGATCGCTCAGATTCGACCTTTCATTACCCCTTTGAAAAGCTATATAAGGAACCCCTTGGTACATTGAAGGCATAAGAGAGAATTGAGAGCAAAGAAACTATAGTCCATTGTTTCCGGAACTTATGCTTGAGTTTGCATCCCTTTGTCCCTTGGAGCACTTTTGTGTTATTCCCAAGATTTCCTTTTCCTTGTGAGCTTGCTATCGAGAGATGGAGGATTGAAGTGGTGGAGGCCCAAGTGGGGGATTCAGTTTCTCTGGTTCGCAGACGTGCCGTCAGATGTTGTATCTTGTAATCTCTGATTTATATTAATAGAAATATATTTTCCTGTCCAATAATGTGTGTTTGAATGTATATTTTATCCATGGGATTATGTCAAATGCTTATACATTATTGATTATATATGCTAGAATATATCTAACACCATGATAAATAGAATGCTTGTATTGTTTACTTGTTGTTGAGGGAGTATTCTATCAATTCAAGCTGAAGTTGGAAAGCTCAACGGGGATCTACTTCAACCGTCTGGAATAAGGTATGAGGTCTGATTCTTTAGTGTTAGACATTTAATTTCTATTGCATATTGGAAAGGATTGATTTCTGGAGTCAAGCTATCTGTTGTGGTACCCCAAGCCATACGAATTTCTCTCCATAACAGAATTGGCGACTCCACTGGGGAGTTCCTAGTAGTTGTCCTTTGGGGGTTGTTTTCTCGGCATTCAATGAATTTGAATTACTCTTTCTCTCTTGTTTCTATGTCAAGTCTGGGGGCATGTATGCCTGGTAGAGTCTGATTCATGTGAATTTTGTCTCAGCCTGTCTGTTTGCCTTGATTTTATGCACCTTTCTTCCTGTATGCGATTTTTTGACTTACAGTCGTGTATACACGCGGTTTCTTCTGCGATTTCCGCGTATACACGCGGGTTTACTATGAACAGTCGCGTATACCCTTGATTTTTCCTTTTTGTGGAAGATAATTGGTTGCTAGGTGAATTCTGATATTTGTTGAGTCTCCTTTGGCATTGCCTGAGTCTATTTAGACCTCTATTCTTGACCAGAAACGTTTTTTTTTAGGCTAAATTTTTCTTTTTTAAGAAGGTTCTTGTCATGGCATTTTCAATTTTTTGTTTGAGATTAGTGCATTAGAGTTCTTTTACCTTAGTGATTTGCTTGAGTGCTATTTGGGTGTGCTTGCAGAGTCTAGGGGTCGTAGAATCATTCTTTTGCTTTTTGCATCTCTTTTATTTTCAAAAAATCCAAAAACATTTGCTTATCATCATGCATTGCATTTTGCACTTTGCATTGTACTTGCACTAGATTTGCTTTGGAGTACTAGTTAGGACTTCATATAGGAAAATTTGCATTCATCATTTGAAGAAAAAATGTGCATTTCACGTAGTAGAATACCCTGTTTTCATGGACATAATGCATTTGCATTGATTGTTAGGTGTGCATTTTACTTCTTGTTGCATCATAACACCATTACTTCCACGACCATATCCCGTTTTTGAGTAATAAAGCCAACTAAAATCAACGCTAAATTAAAATGAACTACACTCTTTTCTTTTCTAGGGTGCACCAACAAGCTTAGGTTTTAGGATCTTGGAATAGTTCATTGTAAGTCAATTCTCCAAGATCACTAAACAACAACATGTATGTGTCTGCCCAGGTGAGTGTGTGAAATCCTTGATACAACGAGTGTTTCTCAGGATCCTCCTTTCAAAAGGGAGTTAAGCATGAGGCAGTGTGAGTGGTTATTGATTGGGATGACCCCTAGTCATAATTGAGTAGCACCGAAGATATTTCCAGGATTGTATTCATATCTGGGGGCTCTTTCGAGAGTTTCGGGCTTTGCTACCTTGCCCATACGGTCAATCCTGCCTGCGATTGTCCACCTGAGCATTGATTATATTGAGGTGACCTTAGTGGCCTTACCTAGGATATCGAGGGGGTACTTTGTAGGGGTTATTCTGTGGGTGTCCCAGCCAGGTTGGGGTCAGACAGCACAGTCGCTTTACGCATTGAAGCTGAGGGCCACAATAATTGGTTACGTACCTCTGCTTGTTGTGTATGGGAGTCTCAAGCCTCTCCTAGGTGAGACATACTTGCTTCATTCAGGAGCTCACTTATCCAGACCTTGTTTGCTTGCATTTGGCTTTATATTTTATTAGTGATTGCTCTATGCATGATAGTTGGCCTAGGATTTACGTAAATAGAGATTCTTTGCTATTTTTTGAGTCATTGTGGATTTGAGTGCGGTTCCTCACCGTTCTCGTAATTTAGCAAGACTTCCACCTTCTACTTATCCTCCTCCTTTGGGAGAGAGACCTAGACAGTCCAGGTGGACTATGTCACACATTGATTCACACACCATGGGAGACCGTTTAGAGGGTATTCCTGAACCACCTCCTCCCATTCGTGTAGACGATGGGGAATTTACTCCTACTTATGATCCTTCACCCAACTTAGCTGAGTTAGGTCCTGTGATTTCTGAGATAGGAGCCATGCATGATAGACCTACTCACTCTAGGGCTGATTCCCACTTGACGCGTTACCGGTATGGAATCTCGGAGGATGCCGAGACTCATTTTGAACCTGCCAGCACTAGCTATGGTAGTTATGCTATGTCTGGTTTCCCTACACATGATTTGGTGTTTCATGTCGAATCCGACTTCAAGCCTAACATTATTCCTGGGGGCACTCTCATTCCTTACCATGAGGAGAGGTTTGGGAGAACTAGTCACATTGCACCTTCCATCCCAGTGGTGGAAGTTACATCATATATCCCTCCTAGGTCTAGAGTTAGCGATCCGATTAGGATACCAGACCCGAAACGAGTGATGATAGGTGGTAGTACATACTTGATTACTCAGGTCCCTTTGTCCTCTATCCCTAGTTCTTCAAATTTCCACCCTCCACCTTATTCACATGGTCCTTCGAGTCAGCACATGGCTACGAGTCAGGTCCGTACTACGGTTACTAGACCAATTTTGTCTCGAGTTTACATACCTCCCGTTGCTTCGGGAGGCCATGTTCATGCTTCTAGAGGTCATATTACTACTTTCACAGCATATATCCCTACTTCCGGTATGTATATTCCTACTTCTGGAGCGTATCTTCCTACCTACGGAGTGTCTCATGGGGCATCGCATGTGATGACCTATGGACCCTATTATGGGATGCAGTATGGACATGTTTCTTCACCTTATGGAGGTGGGTATCAACAACCTGCTTACTCTCCTAATTACGGCTTTGTAGCTCCTACTGGTCAAGGTCCACCTCACTATGGTGCTTCCACGCCGCCCTATATGGGTCATACGGGAGGAGGACACTATGGCCAAGGCCATGGTGGTAGTCAACCCTATATGAATCAGGGAGTGGTCCATCAACCTCACCATCCTAGGCTCCCTTTCCTCGAGATGCTTAATATTCCTAACTTATCGAGACTGATGAACGATCTTGTGGCTCACGACCCGGCTTGGCCAGTTGTCCCAACCAAGCTTCCTTCAGACATACCTAAGTTTGAGGGAAAACCAGGAGAGGATCTGAGCGAACACGTTACTATGTTTCACCTATGGTGCTCTTCGAGTTCATTACATTAGAACTCAGTCCATTTGAGACTATTTCAATGCACCCTCATAGGGCCTGCTGCAAAATGGTATATAGAGTTACCTAGGGGTGCTTTCGCTTTGTTTGATGACCTTGCGATGACTTTTCTTAATCACTTCCAGCTACCAGTGTGTTATGATGTTGGTACTGAACTCTTGTCGACATTTCAGCAAGATAAAGCCACACATATTTTTGATCATATTCAAGAGTGGCGTAGATGGAAGAGGTTAATTAAAGCTTTTATACCGCCGAAATTCCTCCTTGAGTGGTTCCTCAAGTCGTTATTGCCGTATATAGCAAAAAATGTTTCCACATCCGGAGTGCAGAATGAGGAACAAGCAATGTTTAGGGCACAAGAACTAGACTTGATCTATGCTTAGTCCAGTTTGTTGTATGAGATTATTCCCAATGCTCCTCATTCCAGTTTTCATCCCAAAGTCAAACCTGGACCACATGCCAATGGCATTGTGGGTTGTGCAAGTGCGAAACCTTCAAATTCAGTTGCAAAACAAGTTGGTCAATTGTCAATAAACCAATATGCCTCGGGAGAAGCTATGGCTTCATCTCAACTCGCCCAAACGGTGAATGTACTTTCTGTGCAATCGTCAGACCAGAAGGATAACCAGCAACCCAGACGGAATAGAAAAAAGGGTAAAAATAATCGTAAGGGTGGGAATAAGAATGAGAATGCTAACAATAATGACAAGAATGGTCAAAATGCTGGGGGGGACAAGGAAGCTAAATGTAAGGTTAATTTCCCTTGCAAGTTGTGTAAGGACGATCACCTCACTTACTTGTGCCCTCGTATTGAGGAAGCTTCGATATTCTTGGCACAGGGCCTAACTGTGCTAACTAACCCTTTACCGCATAATCAAAATATGAACTTGAAGTCCCATGACCAGTCTGATGATGAGCATGATCCACCGGAGACTAGTGGTTGTGGGTGCATTAATATGGTCCGCGCTGCGAAAGTTGTGACGCGTGTGAAATATTATGGTTCGTCACAGCCTAGCCCAGGAAAAGAGCCTGATCCACCAGGGTCCCCTTTGCATATTGAGAAACCTGTGGATAAACTTGAGACTGCACCTCACATTCCTAAGGGAGTCCTTAAGCATTCAAGGAATAATCCAAATGCCCGAGCCACCCAGAACTATTCAGTTGTCAAGGATTTGGGCCATACTCCTTGTGCGATGTCTGCATTGGAAGTGCTTCAAAGTTGTCATTCACAAAGGAAGGCATTGCTTTCTGCCCTTGGTGTGAACAATGATGATTCTTCCTCTGTGATTAAATTTAAAACCGCAGGACTTCATCCTTGCTTGCCCTACTATGTGTCTCTTTTGGTGTACGTAGAATGTCTTAATATGATCGTCAAGCATATTGTGATTGACGAGGGCGTTGCTGCTTCTATGATGTATTTATCCTGCTGGAAGGGTCTGGGTTCCCCTGAGCTATCTAAATCAGCGACCATGTTAACTATGTTTGATGGGAGATCTTTTAGGCTGCACGGTATCCTTCCTTCCCTTAAAGTCCGTTTGGGAGGGAAGACCGTTGCGATAGAGGTCGAGGTGGTTGATGCGCCCCTTGAATACAATCTCTTACTGGGTAGGAACTGGATGTACAACATGCAAGACATTGCTTCTTCCTTGTTCCACGATGTATGCTTTCAACATAATGGGAAGATTGTAACGATTGATCAAATGGCATTCAAGAATTCGTCTGTTACCGCATCTTCGGGAGCTTCGATCCCGATCGATGAACATTCTCAGCCGGCAACTGGGAGTGTGGGTGTAGGCATGTACCCATCCCTCATGGGAAGCTTTAGTTGTCCTGCACCAATCCTTATGATAGGATATAGTTCCGATGAGGCTTCGACATCTACAAGATCGGTGTCTTTTTGCATGAGTCATATGGAAGATCTATGGATTCTTCCTGCACCGAGTACTTCGAGTGAGCCTGTCATGATGGACATGCCGTTGCCTGCAGCCATGATTGCTTATCAAGATAATCTAGAGTCTGCTGTAAAGCCTAGTCCTTCCTCTTCACAGACAAAGGAGGAGGACCCTTATGTGCTGCCGGCATGGGAAGTACAGTCGTCTCACGCACATGACTACCTTGATATGGTTTTCCCTTTGGATGAAGTGATTATTGAGGCTATGTAGAGGGTTGACCCACCATGGGAGGAACTCCATCACAGATCGTATTTTCTTCAAGAGCTTGACTGTTTGGAGCATGAGTATTTTAGGGCGGTTCTTAGTCAGAGAGTTGGTAGTCCTGTGGTTCCAAAAGCTCTCCTGGTCTGATGGCTGATGGAAACATGGCGAACATATCTTCAACGATTCCTATCAACATCTCTCGCAATCCTGGCATGGTATAGAATGTCTATATTGGGGTGGAATGTTCCCATGCTGAGATTCTGGAATACACCGAGCTATTTAAGGAATTCTGTGATATTTTTGCTTGGTCTTATGACAAGATGCTAGGTATTGACCCTTGAATTGTCGAACACGATATTAAGAATTACCCCAACGCTAAGCCTGTTCGACAATGTTTACGCGCGGTGAATCCTAGGAAAGAACCCGCCATTAAGGAAGAGATAGAGAAGTTGTTGAAAGCCGGTTTCATCTATCCCATTCCCTGGACGGAGTGGGTTTCAAACCCCATTCTGGTGGATAAGAAGCAGGGAGTGATCTACATATGTACTGATTTCCACAATTTGAATCGTGCCTGTCCTAAGGACAACTTCCCCACACCATTTATTGATCAGATTTTGGATGAGTGTGCGCGTAGCGAGGTGTTCTCCTTCATGGACAGCTTTTCCGGGTATAATCAGATACAGATTAAACCTGAGGACCAACATAAGACTGCATTTATTTGTCCTTAGGGAACGTTTGCATATCGAAAAATGCCTTTCATCCTTAAAAACGCCGAAGCTACATTTCAGCGGGAAATGACCTTGATCTTCCACGATCTCAAGTCAATTATTGAAGTATTTTTGGATGACCTCGCTGCTCATTCTTGTATGAGAATGCATCATCCCTATCACTTGATATTGGTATTCGAAAGATGTTGACACTATTCAGTTAGATTAAATCCTCATAAGTGCATATTTTGCATGAAGTCAGGTCGTATGTTAGGATTCATCCTTTCGAAAGAGGGTATAAGAGTCGACCCTTTGAAGGTTGAGGCAATACTTCAGTTGTCTCCCATGAAAAATATTCGTCATCTTCAGTGTTTGCAAGGCATGTAAAACTTCTTACTAAGATTTGTTGTCAACTTTGCCAATTTGACTAGAGGCTTCATGCGTCTCTTGAAGAAGGATAATCCCTTTGATTGGGATGAGCAAGCCCATGAGTCCTTCGATGCACTCAAGTGAGCCCTAGCATCGGCCCCAGTGATTATTCCCCCAGACTATGGCCATGATTTCTTATTATATGTGGCCGCGTCTTTAGAGACAATTGGTATGGTTTTGGTTCAAGACGATGAGGAGCTCCAAGAGCATGTCATATATTATCTGAGCTGAAACCTTATTGATACAGAGATTTGTTATTCTCATGGCGAGAAGCTTGCTTTAGCTACCGTACATGTAGTTCAGTGGTTGAGACATTATATTCTCCTTCGCAATACCTTGGTTGTGGCCCATGTCAATCCGTTTCAATTCGTCCTCACCCGAAGGATGATTGGGGGAAAATATAATAAATGGATTGTCATTCTGTAAGAATTTGATCTCGAGTTTGTTTCGGCAAAATCGAAGAAGTCTTTAATCTTTGCATAGCTTATATTGGATTTCCCGAGTGAGGACAAGGAGTTGGTTTGTGAAGATACATTTGTTGATAAACACATCTTCTTAATCTCAACGTTAGACCCATGGTATGGGGATATCATAATATATTTACAAACACTGAAGACCCCTACTCACCTCTTGCGAGATGAATGACGACAATTATGTCACGTCTCTAAGAACTACCTCATAGTGGATAATACTTTGTACTGCCGTGGGGTATATTCCATTTTACGACATTGTTTAACTCATGAGGAGGCTGAGGTAGTCGTTGGTCTTCTCTGGGAAAACACAGGTTTAATTTATTGTACCAACAAAACCCCTAGCTCACTGGCCCTTTCGGTGACAGACCACAGAACGACCTGAAGTCTCACTCGAAGTGATCCTAGATGGGGTGGCTGAAGAATCAGGTTTCCTCAACGAGGTTCTGCAGCATCCTAGGTTCTCTGACTCTACTTAACTAGCTGAATCTCTCAGCAAGGGTTGTTTCTCTCTTTCTAGCTAACTCTGCTATGGGACTGACTCTTATCGCGTCGCAGCTTCTAGGGCGCTGCATGAACCTTCCCTTACGCCCAACTCTTAACCTGCGATATCTCACACCGCAGCTCCCCCGACAGTGCGATATCTCCCTTTCTATGCTACGATATTTCCTACAGTATGACTCAATATACTCATCAACTCTGAAGGTCCAGAGGCTTCCTTTCTAGGTATAATAGCTCGGTTAACCTTCATTAAGGTGTTAAACAACCGCACCTAAGCTTCTACAGTTTAACATGCTTGAAATCAATTACACTCAACTCGCTGAACTAAATATACAGAAGTCACTTAACACAGTAGCTGCTACTTTCGTGAATCAAGCACTAATAAACTCATGTATAGAGTACTCGACACATTCAACTTGCATTTGACCTTCTATGTTACTGTAAACTGAAGGATAGCATACATACATTCATTAACTGATAAGCAATGTTCATGTAACAGATAACAGATAGCAAATAAGTAGAGCACAATCACATGAAACAGTCGCACAACACACAGATGTACGTGGTTCACTTTCAGGGGGGGAGCTATGTCCATGGGAACTGTGTTTATATTATATCTTGAGATAGTAACACAGTTCCGCTGCAACCTCTTATGCAGCTTGAGATCTTCTGGGATACTCCATACACACAGCCGGGAGCCCTTCTCTCTTAGATCTCTTCTCTTCCTATATTGCTTTCTTCTTACAATATACTCTTTCTCTCTCTCTCTCTCTCTCAATACCTGCGGATTGTTACATTCAGGCTCAAGGAGCCGGCCGCTGGTTACAGTAAGATAACTACAGACTGAACTCAGAACCAGAGCTCAACTCTTCCTCAATGTCTCACTATACTGATGACAACAGTTACAACCTTATCAACTAACTATCTAACTAGCTAGCTGTCTAAGCCTTCATAATACAAAATACATGCTTAAATAGGTGGCCCGAAGGTCTCACCGTGATACAAAACTATGGGCCTATCCCAACAGTAACCCAAAACCCTAACTGTGATAGTCGACCTTTCTGTACTTTGTACTGTCGCTTTACCGGTCACACCGTAGCTTTCTACAGTCTTCCATGATTTTCGATGCTGATCGCGGGTATGGGCACCACTTCCTCGGTCGCTCCCCTTCTGTCCTTTGTCTTTAATACCTCGGCTCGTTGCTCCTTCTTCCTTTATGAGGGTAGCTGAGCCCTCATGTCATCACCACTGCCTTAAATGCAGTGGTTGAGCTCTCTTCTTGGCTGCTTCAAGTACTATTTCCCTTTGAATTTCTTGTTCCAACTGCCACGATTTTCAGCCCACGATCCACGGCGGGAAATGCACTACGACGTCGTACCTTTATTGCATCACCAAAACTGGCTTTCCTCCAAAAATTGTCCATCTTCTACCAAAGATATCAGCTTTTCCTGTAGCTGTGGGACCCTGCTCCAATAGTCCCCTAACACTTACTTGTGGCTCATCCCCGAGCCACTGACATCTGATTTCTTTTGTTGTAGCGTCTCATTGGCTTCCTGCAAAGTCTTTGCGAATATCTCCTTGAGTCCTACAATATCTTTTCCCATATCTTCAACACAGTCTTGTGCCGCTTCAAGCATGACTTGAGTAATCATGAGGTCTTTTGTGCTATCAATTTCACTCTTGCTTGCAGTGAACTTCTTGACCTTCTACTCAATCGCATCGACCAGCTCTGCGATTTGTTCCTGATACGGTTGAAGCATATTATTGAATTGTATGTCTTTTTCTCGCAATCGTTGCGCTTCCTGTTGCAAATGGTTCATCTCTGTCATCTTCTTCATCTTTGCAAGAGCTCCCAAGCTCTTGACTTCTTCCTTTATTGCTACTATTGCATTACCCATGTTCTATATGCTCTGCTGCAAATCCAGTCTATCTGGGAGCTCTTCTATCTCCGACCATGTCTTCGTTGCATCAGCTAGCAATGACTCTGCATCATCTATACGACACTTCATCTGCGTTGAAGTGAGTCTAAAGGCCTACGCCCTTGCTTCCTTGTCTACCTCAGGTGTTCCTAGTGCTCGAGTCTCAAGCTCAGCAATCTGCACCTTGTGGTCTTCCTCCATTTTGGCCATTGTCTCTTCCAGAGCCTTTGCTCTATCTGCAATTCTTCTTACTTTCTGTGTTAGAGGCAAGGAAAATTCTATGTTACACTGGGGTAACTCCAATGTGATGTTCTGCAGGACCTGACTGAGATCCTGGTCTCTTTCTTCATATACTCTTAACTCCTCCACCTTTGTCTGAAATCCTGTTGTGAGCTCTGCATTCTGTTGTCTCAGCTGAGTGTTCTAGTTATAAGTCACAAGCTCTCTATCCCTGAGCTCTGCGGCTATCTACTGCTGGATCATCTATAGTTGATCAACAGGGAATTGTGCCAGATTAACCTTGACAGGTTGTCTAACCTATATCTACACATCAATCATCGAAGCAGGGAATTGGATGCTCCCTGACGGTATCAGAACTGTATTGGTGTGATCCTCTGTAAAGACTTCCTCACAGGAAATCGATGGTTGTGAGATTTATCCTGCTGTTGCCTTGACTGGCTGAGTCTGCATCATGGTAGTCTTCTCAATTAGTGCTTTCAACTCTAGAAGTTGCTTATCTATCATTCTCTACATCTTGTCTTGCGATGTCTGCATCACCTGAAATGAGTCTCGCATCTCCTCCTTCAATCTCGCTGCGATGAGATCATAGTCATCCTCTGTTAGTGCAGTCTCTATAGTTGACTTTGAGGCTTTGAATTTTTTCCTCTTTTGTGTCGGTGGTGGCACGTCTACTGCATCTTTCCTCTTGACACCTATCTGACCTTTTCCTTTGTCTAGTGGATCTATTGGTGTGGTATCTGCTGGTAGATTTCCTGTTGTGGCATCTTCTAATGCCTTGTTCCATGCTTCATCAAAATATTTGATGACATATTCTACTTCCTACACTGTCATATTCTAAACCCTTTAGGCCTCAGATAGATTGTATGCCTATCTGCAATGAAATCAAGCCAATTATTATACATTTCAACAACCTCTGTGTTGATCTGCGGTGTCTCCTAAATGACTCGCTTCAAAAACTTATAGTATTCATAGAATACTATCATATTGAGCTTTTCCTTGGCTGGGCTATTGCTTTCCCATAAGTTTGCATAGCATGCGCCTCTGCACTCTCCACCTCATAGCTGTAGAAATTGGGTATGGGGCGGCTCTCTCCACTCGATGAATGCACATAATATAAGAAGCCACGAGAAGTGGAAGGGGTGGTTTGGCTCGTCCTGCACTGCCAAACAATCTGCAAGAAAAATATTTAGTAAAAACAAACACCAATTAAATTGTTCACCTTCTGCGACCTGCACGGCAAGGTGAATTACTGATCCTGTGACTTATTTCGGGCGAACTTTAGTTAACAGTATGCCTGCAAGCAGACTGGCTATAAATATGAGTGTATCATCGGCTAAGGCTATGAAGTCATAAGCCCGACCTCCTCTTTGTAGCTTATACTTGTTAACTAAAAGCGGTGGTAGCTTAGTATCCTTCCTTTTCCTTGATATATGTGTCTGAGGGTCCTTACTGCTCTTGGACAGCCCAGTGATGCGGTGTATCAAATTGACGTTTAGGTCAACCCTCTTACTCAACCAGAGGTAACCTCCATGTACACAGGAAAGTAGCACTCGCACCACGACATTAACCTATGCACCTCGTCCAAAATGTGGTATTTTCAACAGATTGAGCAAGCCTGACTGCTTAAGAATTTGGACATGTTCCATAGGAACAAAATCATCTGCATCGGTCATCAGGTTCCTCTGAACCATAAGATACTGATCCGGCCAAAACTAAGGATATGTCTTACTGTCTCCAAGGTTATAGTCTATAAATTTGAGAGCAGGGACATATCCTAATAGTTCTCCATCTTCCTTTACACGAGGATCAATCAGCTGTAACGGAATAGGAAACTTAGCACCCTTGGGAATGGTTAGCTCTGGTGCGTCCTCGACTCATGGCAAAATGTATATTGTTGCCACATGAACTTCTTCTTCTTGCTCTGGGCTGGACTCTTCTACTATCTGAGCTGGATTCTTAATCCTTGGCGTCTACCTGACCTATGGTGCACCTAATTTCTCAATCTTGGGCGGTGTCGTCATAGCAGACTTGAGGCCACCACGCTTGAATCATTGCATGACGTCTTCTAAAGGTTCCTTCTCGGACATACACCGCCCAGTGCGATACTCGGGACTGGTAATGGCTATGAAAATGGGGAAACCAGCACTCTGTAACTGGAGTATCTCTGATCAGTGAAAACTCTACAAATTACTCTATAACTCTCAGAAATCGTAAAAGTAACCCTTTTGTTTGAATGATCTATGTATTTATAGTGAAGGTGGTAATCTCTGAAGCAAAGGTCTCTTAGGCTGGACCCGTTGGCGGAATTTATTGCATGGACAAGACAATACCCCACGCCCCGCTCCTCATTAATTGCTGAAAATGCGTTCAAATTTCCCTTGAAAATTGTGCGCAAGTGGCAGTCTCGACCACGATTTACCAAATCTTGGACAATCATTGTACTATTTCCAAATCTAGGGCAACATATACCTTTCATATCTAGATTAATTGCTTGTCATAGGCGAAGTGACTGGCCCTCTTTCCCTTTCAAAAATTGTCTTAATTGCATGGGGAACATCACCTCGCTGCGATGTCACATCGCATCGTCCTTAATCAAAAAGTTGGCGTGAACTCTGCAACGTTCAAAAACTCTACAATCATCCTATGACTTGCACAAAATAAACTTTCCTGCTGTGATTCCTCCTACTTAGAAATTTTTCAGCTGGTGTAGACTAGTTATGGGTGCGATGCCTCCTTTCAACTACACTAGACATATGCACCACTTAGTTCTCTGAGTTAGGGCTGGGAGGTGGAGTGGCTATCACTATAAATATTAAGCCTACTGCCATTAATCAAAGTAGGAACAAGCTCCCCATTCAGTTTACTAAGCTGAACAACACCTCCATCTGTGACTTGCTGAATCTGATATGGCCCCAACCAATGTGTCTTGAACTTCCCTGGAAACTTAGAAAACTTGCTGTCATAAAGGAGCACTAGGTCTCCTATCTGAAAAATATTTCTCTTGGCGTGCTTGTCATGCCAATATTTTTCTCATGCCTTCTGCACTTTTTGATGAAATCCTGCAATGAATTTGTCTTCTTCTAAGGCAAGCAGCTACGTTAATCTTTCATTCATCATATCTGTATTAGCGATCTCAGTAATTTGAGCAATTCTTAAACTAGGAATAATATATTCCATAGGCATAACAGCCTCTTGTCCATACACCAAGCTAGAAGGTGTGTGTCCTGTAAGTTTCTTGCATGTAGTCCTATAAGCCCATAACACAACATTAACCCTGAGGTCCCAATCATCTCTTTGGTTGTTACAGATCTTAGTAAGAGCATTTTCTAGAATCTTGTTAAAATCCTCCACCGTACCATTAGCTTGTGGGTGGTAGGGAGTGCTCTTATGATGTTGTATCTGAAATTCCTTCGTCAAGGCCTCGATAGTGCGATTCAGAAAATGTGTGCCTTGATCACTCATCAAAATTGCTGGACATCCAAATCTACTTATGATGTTTTCAAAAATGAACTATGCAGCTGTAGCAGCATCACAATTCCTTACTGCTTTGGCCTCTGCCCACCTGGTGAGGTATTCTATTCTTGTGATGATGTATCTCACACCATTTCACTTCCCTGGTGGGTTGATAGGACCCATGAAATCTATAGCCCACTTGTCAAATTCCCGTAGCATAATATGTGGTCACAACGGCATTTCATCTCTCCGCGAAGGTTTTCCTACCCTCTGGCAGACATTGCAGCATCTGCAAAACTCCTTAGTGTCTTTGTGCAAAGTAGGCCACCATAATCCTACAGCTAGAATTTTTTGAGCAGTCGGATTTCCTATGAAATTTCCTCCTGCGGTACCTGAATGTGCTTCTCTGATAATGGCCTCTTTCTCGTGCGGCATAATGCATCTGCGCAGGACTTCATCTGGACCTAACTTATATAAATGTCCTGCGCTCAAATTGAAATCTGTTGCTTTAACAACTAACTATTTCTTTTGCTGCTTAGTAAACTCAACTGGTGCCCACCCTGTAGTGAGAAAGTGAATAATATCTATGTAATACTCATATGTGATCTAGATAGAGAACACTTGCACATATGGAAAATTATCTTCTAAATTACTTGGTTCTTCTCCTGAGTCTATCCGCGACAAGTGATCGGGTCCGACATTCAATCTCCCTGGTTTTACAATAATTTCAAAATCATACTCCTGAAATAGCAGTAACCATCTGCATATCCTTCCCCCTAACACTGGCTTATTGACCAAATACTTTAAAGTGGAATGGTTAGTGAACATCTTGAATGGGGCACCCAACAGGTAGTGCCTAAACTTTTGTAGAGCATACACCATAGCTAATCCTTCTCTTTCTGTAGTGGTGTAGTTCTTTTCTGCAGTAGATAACTTTCTGCTTGAGTATGCGATAGGGTGATCGATACCCCCTTCTCCTGGCTGTGTTAAGACAATCCCCAGTGTGATGCCAGATGCATCCACATGTACATGAAATGGCTTGTTCCAATCTGGAAATACTAAGATGGGTGCTATAACCATCTTCTCTTTAAGAGTGTCTAAACTTTGCTGGCATTCCTCATTCCATAGGAATTTCACTTCTTTCTTTAACAGTTTTTCCATAGGTGCTGTGATCTTTGCATAGCCCTTGATGAATTTTCTATAATACCCTGTATGACCAAGCACTATCCTCAATTGCTTGACTGAGCTGGGTGCTGGGAGATTTACAATGATGGCAATCTTTGTAGGATCTACCATCAAGACTTGTTTGCAAACAATATGACCCAACAAAATACCAAATGGTGCACAGAATATACATTTGTTCAAGTTAAGAGAAATATGATATTGCCTACATTTCTCTAACATGAGCCTTAAATCTCATATATGCTTTTTGATTAATCCAAATACAGTCCAATCATCAAAATAGACTTCTAAGAATTTATGGATGTATTCCTTAAAGATAGCAACTACTACTCTAAAAAAAATAGCTGGTGCATTTTTAATACCAAAGGGCATTACCGTATACTAGAATGAGCCCCATTCTTTCGCAAAGGTGGTCTTATGTCGATCCTCTGGATGGATTCTTATCTGGTGATAGCCTGAAAATCCATCAGTGAATGAGTAGATCTCCTGTCCTCCCACATTGTCTAAAACTTCATCAGTAAAAGGTGTAGGAATTGGTTCATGAAGTGATGCGTCGTTGAGTTTGCACAAATTGACACAAATCTTGATTTCTCCTTTAGTTTTATTTTCCTGCACAACCATGGGACTAACCCATTCGCTCTCTTCTACTGGCTCAATGATGCCTGCTGCTAGCATCTTATCAATCTCATCTTTAACTTTTTCTTTATAACAAGGATTTAATCTGTATGGACGCTGCTTAACTAGCCTAGCATCCTCTTTTAAAGGTATCCTCATGAATCCCAAATCTCCTACTATTCCATTCATCTATATAAACTTAGTGGGAAATAAGTCACGATAGTCATGTAACAGATTTGCGATGTGTCCTACCATTTCATCATCCTAATAGTCTCCAATAGAGGCAAACTTTGGTTCTATTTCTGTGCCAATATTGATCTTTTTAATCTTAATAGGCTCTGTGACAACTAGAATCTCTAGCTTTGTTCCATCAACTTCATGAGTCCCTTCTCACTCTGGAATGTTGATACTGTGAGGATTCTCATCGTCATCACCTGGCTCTTCTGCGAAGTTGTAACACTCTAGCGCATGTTCTAACTGGATGGTCCACTCAGGCTGAGCATACACTGGTAGGGTACAGTCATCAAATATCTTAGTCTTTATAATCTCTAGGGCCTGATCAATGCTTGGATACTCAGATTCAAAAGTGAAAGTGAGTAGAAAGTTGTCTATCATAACTGGCCATGTAATCGTTCCTCTGCGCAACTCTGTCTCAGTGTACCAGTTCCTTGGGACTGTGTCTAATGTGTGAATGAATAGGTGAACCCATTCATCCTCC
Organism: Pseudotsuga menziesii; assembly: GCA_001517045.1. Lineage (NCBI taxonomy): Eukaryota > Viridiplantae > Streptophyta > Pinopsida > Pinales > Pinaceae > Pseudotsuga > Pseudotsuga menziesii. The sequence goes on from LPNX010303085.1 coordinate 80,287, forward strand.
GAAATGTTTGACCAATTCTGTTCACAAATCTTAATATGTGACCTGGGGTCACTTTCTCCTGTATATTTCTATTGGAAACTCTCCTTGTCAATAGAGAATCTGATTGCCGTCAATCTCTTAAAATCATCCCATGATGTGATATTTTCTTTATGTACATGCCACCATCTTGCAGGTGTGGCTCTTACTACAAGGTCAATAGCTGCCATCCTCTGCTCATGAGGGATTTCCTGCTCAAACTGTTGTAAAAAGTCTTTGACATCTACTAAGCCATCAAACGATGGAATATTCTTAATCTCTGTTCCAATCCATTGCAGTGACTTAGTCATAAATGCACATCTGTGAGCTGAAACTTCATAAAGTCTATTTTGCCAATTTTCTAAACCAACATCTGAATCCGATGTGCATGAGCTGTTGCATCACCAACTAATATTTCCTTCTACGGTGGGATTTATATAATCACTCTGGTTAGCAGTCATCTGATAGAGGTCACCTCTTTCTCTGCTCTGATAGGTTCAATGTATCAGGGACCCTGAAAAGGATCCAACAGTGCAATGACTCGAATCTGTTTATCCTCAAAGGTCATTTGTCTTTTCTTCAAATTGATAACAGCCATGTTTTCAAATGCCCAATCGATACCTAATAAAGCTGGATACGATCTGCTATCACCAATAATTTCTATGACTTCAAAATATGCAAAGCTATGAACTCCATCAATATCAACTGGTACTTGCGGTAATCGGCCTAGTGGCGATACCCTCTGCTAATTGGCTAATCACATATGGATAGGTGATCTGGCTAACTTAGGGCTACCCATTTGTTCCCATGTCTTCTTAGTAAGAACATTTACCTCTGATCCTAAATCTAGGATTACCTCATCCATTTCAAACTCTTCAATTTGTGCTATGAGTCTCATTTCTCTTCATGTTCTTGTATGGCCCATAATATTATGAACAGCACGTTGTGTACTGCTCACAGAAGAAGTCTGCTGATACTGATCTATGATGCGTTGAAGCTCTCCTATGGCTTTCTCATTTCTTATGAGTTTCAAGCAGCTCCACAGGAAGGATTGTACACTTCTTGTCAACTCATCCTCTTCGCACCTTCCAGATGTGGTAGCCTGCGATATCTGCACAGGACTAACGCCACAAGGTTTTTGCTGCGGTACGCCCCTACAAGGCAATATGTGCGATCATGATGGTGTAGGGTCAGTAAAGAAATTTTTAGCTTGCTGAAATGTTTCTTTGTTCTTCTACAGGTCAAGTGGTGTATATTTATCAGTGGCTTTACGTACCCACTTCATACCTCTATTCTTTTTGGCATCCTGCGATGTCCTACTAGTAGAAGCACCGCTACGAGTCACAATATTGACTCTTGGTTCTGGTTCTTTCTGCTCAGCAGCAATAAGATGAATATTATGGTTTACTGCTGGCTTAGGATCCTTAATCTTGGCTATCAAGATAGGACATTCTTCTATAGCATGATCATAGGACTTGTAATACTTACATGTTGTAGTAGGGTTCTGACAATCCCTAGCATAATGTCCTATGGCTCCGTAGTTGTAACAAACAATCAGTCCACGACCACGGCCAAAGCCTCCACCACGGCCTCTTCTTATGAATCCTCCACCACGACCATCATGAGCTGGTTCATGTGGTGGACTTGTTGCTGGTGCTAATGTCTCTAACTGGACTCTGTAGAAGTCATGTTTTCTCTCTATCATGAGATCATAAGCTCTGCAATTATTTTCATCATGTCCTACTGACTTACAGAAGTTACAGTATAAATTCTTAGGAGTTTGTACATACTTCTGAAGTAAAGGGCATTCCTGTGGACTATGTCCTCTTGTTCTACAGATTTCACACCATGGCCCTTGATTCTATACTAAGGGGTTATGAGCCCCACTTGCTAGATACTCAACAAATACTAGACAGTTATCTTTGGTATGGCCATGTCCTTTACACTTTGTACACCATAGTTCTTGTTCAACCTGTTTTCCTTTCTTAATCTTATGTAGCTGTAAAGTGAGATTGGCTAACTGATCCTATAAGTTTGTCATACCTACACTAGTCTCAGCTAGAGGTGAAGCCTCTAGTTTCATTGCCATCTCCAATGCTTCATCCTGCGTATGGAGTTTCTGTTGCATTAGTGGAAGTCTAATATGAGGGAGCAGTGCTGCAATGAACCATTCCTTATGCTGCTCCAGTGCAAACTCAAAACTAACTTGTTCTATAAGAGCTTTAAATTTCTAATCGAAATCCCATACTGACTCTATGGGTAACTGTTTGATGTCTTTAAGTTCTTTGATACATTGTGAATCAGAATTGGGTTTCTTAAATTCCTTAATCATTTCGGTCCTGACCTCTACGAGTGTTCTATTCTGCGCTGATGTATACTTTATATACCATGTTAAAGCTCTTTCTCTAAGTGTAGTGGCCAACTAGAGAAGCTTAGTATTGTCATCCTGGATTTGTTTAATGGTCCATGCAGCTTCACATAGGAACCAATGCTATTCTAGGTCTTCTTCCCCTGTACCCCTAAAGGTAGGTAATTTCATGGCATCCCCCATTCTGTTTCTACGAGGTGGATTCTTTGTTGCATTACTACCACTTGGCGGTGTAAATGTAGATGGTGTAGAGGTAGTATGTACTGTGTGTGAACTACTAGATGGAGTTCCTGCGGGATTATTCTGAGTCCCGGTTTGTTTCTGTGGGGTATAAGGGTGGTAAGGGATACCCCCTGCTATTCTTTCTCTATTACTTTGACTCTGTTCTCTAGTACTGTCTGGACTGTCTTCAAAGAAGGAAGATATGAAATCTACTTTATATCTCTTACCGCTACGTGTACATCCAATTTCTTCAGAGTCACTCTCAAACTCTTGTGACATTACACTTACTTAACTTATTCATCTGAGAATATATCCAATACTCCTTTTTCATACAATAACATCTTAAAGGACAGATTTAAAGAGTTCAAGTACTTACCGCGATATCCTTTGAAGAAGTACCTCTCTGCTTCACTGAAACTCTTTCTTTGATCAACTGCAAACTCTGTAATGAAACCTTCCAGCAACCTCGCAAGCCAGAATTCTACTACTCGTGAAATGGGATTATCTACGCTTTTCACAGTGTGGATCAGCTCCGATGTCCAGACAATGTTCCTTTTATTCTTGAATACATGCTTATCAATCAACTTTGACAACCAATCGTACAACTCATTTGCGTAGGTCACAAAAAATATCTCATGCAGGTCTATGAAGATATGTTTCTGTAACCAGTCCTCTGTACTCAGCCTAGGACTCTTGTTTTCTTTCTCAGCAAATTATCTTTCCTTAGAATCAACCCACTAGTTAAGTTCTTCTTTAGTAGGATGCCAATAGAACATCAGCTCTTCAATTTGTTCAAAACTGGTGACGGAACCATTTGTTGGTCTTCTCTGGGCAGACCCGGGTTTACTTTATTGTACCAACAAAACCCCTAGCTCACTGGCCCTTTCGACGACAGACCATAGAACGGCCTGAATTCTCACCCGAAGTGATCCTATATGGGGTGGCTGAAGAATCAGGTTTCCTCAACTAGGTTCAGCAACATCCTAGGTTCTCTGACTCTACTTAACCAGCTGAATCTCTCAGCAAGGGTTGTTTCTCTCTTTCTAGCTAACTCTGCTATGGGACTGACTCTTATTGCATCACAGCTTCTAGGGAATTGCGTGAACCTTCCCTTCTACCCAACTCTTAACCTGTGATATCTCACACCGCAGCTCCCTTGACAGTGCGATATCTCACACCACAGCTCCCCCGAGAGTGCAATATCGCCCTTTCTATGCTACGATATTTCCTACAGTAAGACTCAATATACTCATCAACTCTCAAGGTCCAGAGGCTTCCTTTATGGGTATAATAGCTTGGTTAACCTTCATTAAGGTGTTAAACAACCTCACTTAAGCTTCTACAGTTTAACATGCTTAACATCAATTACACTCAGCTCGCTGAACTAAATATACAGAAGTCACTTAACACAGTAGCTGCTACTGTCGTGAATCAAGCACTGATAAACTCATGTATAGAGTACTCGACACATTCAACTTGCATTTGACCTTATATGTTACTGTAAACTGAAGGATGGAATACATACATTCATTAACTGATAAGCAAAGTTCATGTAACAGATAACAGATAGCAAATAAATAGAGCACAATCACATGAAACAGTCGCACAACACACAGATGTACGTGGTTCACTTTCGGGGGGAAGCTACATCCACGGGAACTGTGTTTATATTATATCTTGAGAGAGTAACATAGTTCCGTTACAACCTCTTATGCAGCTTGAGATCTTCTAGGAAACTCCACACACACAGCTGGGAGCCCTTCTCTCTTAGATCTCTTCTCTTCCTATATTACTTTCTTCTTACAATATACTCTTTCTCTCTCTCTCTCTCTCTCTCTCTCTCAATCCCTGTGGATTGTTACATTCAGGCTCAAGGAGCCGGCCACTGGTTACAGTAAGATAAGTATAGACTGGACTCAAAACCAGAGCTCGACTCTTCCTCAATGTCTCACTATACTGACGACAACAGTTACAACCTTATCAAGTAACTATATAACTAGCTAGCTGTCTAACCCTTCATAATACAAAATACATGCTTAAATAGGTGGCCCGAAGGTCTCACCGTGATACAAAACTATGGGCCTATCCCAATAGTAACTCAAAACCCTAACTATGACAGTTGGCCTTTCTGAACTTTGTACTGCCGCTTTACCAGTCACACCGCAGCTTTCTGCAGTCTTCCACGATTTTCAGCGCTGATCGCAAGTATGGGCGTCGCTTCCTCGGTCGCTCCCCTTCTATCCTTTGTCTTTAATACCTTGACCCATTGCTCCTTCTTCATTTATGAGGGTAGCTAAGCCCTCCTGTCGTCACCACTGCCTTAAATGCAGTGGTTGAGCTCTCTTCTCGGTCCCTTCAAGTACTATTTCCCTTTGACTTTCTTGTTCCAACCGCCGCAATTTCTGGCCCGCGATCTGTGGTGAGAAATGCACTACGGCGTCGTACCTTTATCGCATCACCAAAACTATCTTTCCTCCAAAAATTGTCCATCTTCTACCAAATATAGAATATTTTCCTGTAGCTGCGGGAACCTACTCCAACAGTAGTGCTGAATGATTGCCACAGAGAGGCGTGTGGTGGTCATTTATCTCGGCTTTCTACAGCTCAAAATATTTTAAGAGCAGTTTATTTTTGGCCATCGATCTTTAAATATTGTATTGATGCAGTCAATAGGTGCCACACTTTCCAGGTGTTCGCACATAATATGCGCTCGAAACCTGCCCTGTTACATCCCATTATCATCGCCAGTCCCTTCATAAAGTGGGGGCTTGATTTTATGGATTTCAACCCAGCTTCGGCTAGGGGGCACCATCACATTATAGTGGTTGTTGATTACTTCACAAAATGGGCTGAGGCTATGCGTACAGTAAAATCTGATGGTGAGACATTCGCTCACTTTGTGTTCAACCAAATTATTACTCGGTTCGGGATTTCGAAAGAGCTTGTCACTGACCATGGCTCGCACTTTCAGAACCATATGATGGAAGAGTTGGAATCAAAGTTAGGGTATAAGCAAGAGCACTCCTCTTCTTACTACCCTCAAGCAAATGGATAGGTAGAGGTAGTGAATAAATCACTCAAATCCATTCTCCAACGAACCATCGCACAAAGCAAGACGAATTGGCACATTATGTTATACCCTGCTTTGTGGGCATATCGAACTGCTGTTAAGACTGCCACTGGTTTTTCTCCATATCAACTTGTACATGGAGTGGAGTCGATATTGCCAGTTGAATGCGATATTCCTTCATTGAAGCTAGCTGTGGAACTCTTACCAGACACTTCACCTTTGGAGGAGTGTTTGGTTCACCTTGAGCAACTTGATGAGAAGCGTCGGGATGCCTTGGTGGCTCTAGAGGTTAATAAACGTCGCGTAAAGGCCCAATGTGATAAGTCTGTCCATCCAAGGGCTTTTAGTGAAGGATACTTGGTCCTTTTGTGGGATCAACCAAAAGAACCCTTGGGGGTAGGGAAATTTAATCCTATGTGGCATGGTCCTTACGTGGTCAAGCGTGTGTTAGAGAAGGGCACCTATGAGTTAGTGGATTACGAAGGGACGACCTTGGCAGAGCCTAGAAATGAGCTCTATCTTAAGAAATACTATGCATGATTTTTAGCCAAGGCTGCTTGTTGTATATTATTGTATAGCTTTGCATAGTTAGGTCTTTTTCTTATCATGATCGGGTTTGTGATTAGTTTCCGTTTCTTTTGGCAGATGTCAATGGAATCTTCCACCTACATAGGATTCGTGGATGGTGCAAGCCGTCAAATTCAACACTCAGCCTCTGCTGCTTGGGTGATTTATACTCCTATGGGTCAGGTACTATCTTCAGGAGGTGTATGTCTATGGCCATCTTCCAATAATGTTGCCGAATACAGCGTCGTTATTGAGCTTCTATGGGATGCCATTTTACATGGCATTCTATCTCTTGAGGTACGTCTTGATTCGGAGTTAGTAGTGTCACAGCTCAATGGTTTGTACCATGTTAGAGATCTGACGTTATTGAGAAGGTTCTTGCATGTGGGATTGTTAGAATGACAATTTGACAATTAAACATATATACACGTTCCAAGAAATAATAATCAAGTTGCTGACTCATATGCTAACTACGTGTTAGATTAGCATTTGTTTCATTCACAATAAATTAATCACAAACACAATTTTTACACATGTAAATAAATAAATCGATCACCATAAAACTTTTTATATATAGATAAAAAATGTGGTAATACATAGTGTCATGATAAAAAATTGGGGCTTTTAAGCCACCATCATATAATACATGGTCATACAAAATGTATACACTCCCAGGTGTCTAATCCTATGGAGGAGGAGGAGGGTTGTGATCATGGAACGTCACTATGGCTCTAGCCAGCCGTCAAAATAAATGCACCCATGCGCATGGTACACCCACCACCTACCACTGCATGGCCTCAGGCAAGTCCTTGACTTGCGACATGGGAACTCTATGAGTTAGTCTCACAAAGTTGGTATGAATGCTCTGGAGTGTTCGCTCCACATCCACACCCGTGATGTCATCTCCTCTTCCCCTCCGTCTATGATGAGGGAAGCCCTCTGGCCACCATGGTCCCACATCTGCACACAAATGGTAGATGTCACTATGTATTGTCGCACAAAAACATGTCTTTTTGATTCCATATAATCAAGAAAACACAAAAAAATTAAATAACTCAAAAAATTTAAAAAGAGTGAGGGTCGAGATTCGTTACCTATATCACCATATGCCAACCCTGGTGGTAGAGGCATGTCCGGGTCCCCCCGGAAATCTATCCCTACATAGGGGTAGTCATCGATGGAAACTATCTGTCATCACCACCATGGAAAGAAGTCAGCTAGATATGGGTTGGCCACCCTACCACCCCCTAGTCTGCGCATAGCATCTTCCCAATTCTGTTGGGCCGGATCTCGAACCCCATGGAGAGGAATGTCCACTCTAGGGCTCAATCCTGGAACACGCTTGAAGAAAAACATGCTCAGAATACTGCTGAACCCGAAGTTCTGTACCCTGCCTACCTTACACTCACTACGTTGGTGTTTCATGTTGCTCAGTAGTGTAGTACACTAGTCATAAATAGTGGGTCTCATACACTCCACTACATAGAACATCAAAGGCTATGAGGCCTAGTGGACTGATGCTAAGCCGGATATCCTACCCAGTTTCAACAATATGGCCTTTAGGCCCAACACCTGTATAGCATTGGTAGGGACCTGACTCCCCACCTTCTCGGTGTCTAGATAAAAATACACTGCAATGTATTCGTCGATAGTCAGGCCACCCCCTGGCCCACCATGGGAACGAAGGTTCACCACCTCCCCTCATCTAGAAATCCTTGTGATAAAGTATATGTCCTCCACCTCTATGGTGAGGGACATCCTATCAATATGGAAGGACTCCGAGTCTGGATCTCAATAGTCTACTAGCATCTGTAACAGTCTTGGTTTCGCCCTCAAACCACCAAGACACCAAAACTTGTAGAGTCCGCATGCACGTAAAGCTTGTTGAGCCATTAAGTCGGCCCTTACTACTTCCTCTACTTCACCATGCTCACGCTCTCTCCACTCTAGCACCATCCTGCACAAGAAATTGGAAATTTGCCATTATTTTATTCAAAAAACCATATGTGCGGCCTCATACGTGACTGTTTTCAAAACAACAGCATATGTACGCGGGTTTGAGGCCCTTTTCTGCGTATATCCAGCCCTATATGTGGAAAAAAACCTCGATTTCTGTGTGGGCCGCGGTGCTCATTTTGGGATGGCCTAGAAAACTTATTTGACCATGAAAATTCATAAAAATTATATCAAAATGCAAGAGGAGAGCATGAGTAAATACCTGGAAGAAACGGTAGTGAATTCTGCTGGCTGGATCTCCTGGAATTCACTGTTGAAAATCAAAGCTCAAATGGGTAAGAGTTTCAAATGATTTATATTTTTTACTATTTATAGAAAATTTTCAAATATTTGAAAATTTTTACCCCCTTTTCTATAGTTTCGACATTTTCTAACCATTTTTTACCATTTTTGACATAATTTGTGATGTAGAAGACCTTTTTCAGTGTCGTTTCAGCCATTGGATTGACCCGTTCATGCCGATCTCAGGTATCATATCTAAAATGGCATATAGGTTAGGTTTCACCACTATTTGCATTTTGCATGACTTTATGACCATCTCATCATGGCCTTAGGTACGAACCCACTCTATTATGTCATGGAATCTTCTTGCTGCCTTAGAAGTGGCATGATATGAGTGGTAGAGCTTCACCTTACATGGGTACCCTGGTTAGCACCTTATTTGCATTTTGTGCCCATGCCGACATTTTCTCTTTTAGGGTATGGGAGTCCATTGTATAGTATTGCCATGACATTTCACAAGAGCCTCATACTCCTCTTGATCTTATGCTGGCCTTTTTCCCTCAGGACTCCCTTATGTCAAGTTGTGAATGCATTATCATGAGATTTTCCTGCCTTATTGAGCTTTATGCCAGCTCCCCTGACAGTGTGTTTCAGCCATATAGCCTGAGCTTGTCTCATGTCTAGCCATGCAGAGCCATTTTTTATATCCTTGGCAGCTTGATTCCCTTTTTACCGGGAGGGGATTTCCCCCCAAGTGTCGATATCCTACACATGTATCCTTGCATTGAGCATAGGTATGTTCCACTGCTTAGAACTAGTTTTTTTTCCCTTATGACACTCGTCTCCTCCTAGTCTGTAACTATAAAGCTATTTTATTCTTTTTTCAAGCTTTTTAAATAACCGAAAAAGTAAAAAAAAATCAAAAAACCAAAAAGCCGGACAAGGAAAGATGTTATCTTTGGCAGCTGTCGAGTCATGTCGCCTTCGAACATAGCACTGTATATCACATCCATTGGTTGGGTTATAGTTTGACTTTAGGAGCTGTACTTGTTTATCTAAGTTTATCTCCATCGACTAGTTAAGCTTCCAGTACCTATGAAGCCTCTGTCGATGCCTCCTATGTCGCAGAGATGTCCCAGTTTGTATATCGAGTCTATACTACCTTCATTTAGTCACCATACACCATTATGCTCTTGTTCAAAGGAAGTTGAAACCTGAGTCAGCCATTCCTCAGTTATCTTGACTTTGCATGTCGGCCATTCCCGGTACAGTTACTGGTTCGTGCACCTTATGATCGAGTCCTTCCACATTATACAGCTTTGAAGAGTACCTCATGTTGGATGATGGGGGATGCCTTAATGCCCTCCTTCCAGTAGATTTCATCCCATTGAATTCAGATCATTTATTCTAGGATTGGAGTCTAGAGTCATTTTGAGTGCCTTGAGACTTGTAGTCATCAATGACAGGTTCTCTCGCCATCAACAGTTTCTTGGGAATACATCAATGTCCCCTGATCGATGGATCCTTTCAAGTGTTTGACCTCAACACATTTATTCACACTTGTTAGTTTGCACTCTAGTACCTTGATTCCCATTTTCATTATCGGTGGGTGATCTCGCGTCTGTTAACGGTATACATTAATGACCGGTAATCAGATGATGGACTACTATGTTCGACCTCGACACCTCTATTCACGTAGTAGGACATGTACTCATAGCAGTTTGTGTAGAATAATTTCTAGATTGGTGGCATCTCTTGTATGCTACCTCCTTGATCGTGCCAGTGTTCATGAGATTTCAGCTCTCGTGACTTGATTCCAGTATATGTCAGACATTTCCAGCCACTATGGAGATCTTGATCTATTATATATCTTCAGCCATTTTGGAGATCATGGTCCTTTGTATATCTTCATCATGGAGATTTTGAGCTATGTATATTGTACGTGGCGATGACCACATATGTGATATCATGTTTCATGCCTATTCATGGCCATTGTACTCTTATGTATCCAGGACTTCTATATGTATTTGTAGTTGTATGCAGAGTTGTATTATTGTACTATGTTGATTGGGTGGCTGGTATTCCATTTGGGATCCTTCATCACTCCACTTCTGGGATGGACTTATAATTTTTTTCAGCCATCATATGACCCCTCTGACCTCACACATTAGGGGGCATCTGTTATAGCGGATTTCACCACTCCAGGTGAATCACACTTTGTATGGCCTTCCCCTGTCCCGCTGCAGACTCCTTATACCCTATGGACCACTTTTTGTCCTTTGATGTTTCCTTGATCATCCCTAAAAACATATGAAAAATGATACACGCGACTTTTAAACCTATAAGCGTGTATATACGCAGGTTTGACCACTAAAACCGCATACATCGGGATGTGTGCATAATCCAAATATTTTTGGAGTTTTCTTTGACATGGATCCGACTCATTTGACTCCTGGCCTTCCATATTCCTTGAGATCACTGGGATTCGACCTTTCATTACCCCTTTGAAAGCTATATAAGGAACCCCTTGGTACATTGAAGGCATAAGAGAGAATTGAGAACAAAGAAACTATATTCCATTGTTGCTGGAACTTATGCTTGAGTCTACATACCTTTGTCCCTTGGAGCACTTTTTTGTTCTTCCCAAGCTTGCCTTTTTCTTGTGAGCTTGCTATCGAGAGATGGAGGATTGAAGTGGTGGAGGCCCAAGTGGGGGATTCAGTTTCTCCAGTTTGCAGACGTGCCGTCAAAGGTTGTATCTTGTAATCTCTGATTTATATTAATAGAAATATATTTTCATGTCCAATAATGTGTGTTTGAATGTATATTTTATCCATGGGATTATGTCAAATGCTTATACATTATTGATTATATATGCTAGAATATATCTAACACCATGATATATAGAATGCTTGTATTGTTTATTTGTTGTTGAGGGAGTATTCTATCAATTCAAGCTGAAGTTGGAAAACTCAACGGGGATCTACTTCAACCGTCTGGAATAAGGTACGAGGTCTGATCCTTTAGTGTTAGACATTTAATTTCTATTGCATATTGGAAAGGATTGATTTCTGGAGTCAAGTTGTCTGTTGTGGTACCCCAAGCCATAGGAATTTCTCTCCGTAACAGGGGGCAACAAAACTGGTTTTACATGCCAACTATGGGGGGGATACATATACATACTACGGGAGGTGCCGGAGGAGCACCTTATGGAGATCCTCCCCCTAGGGGGCCTAATGGTCCTAGAGGATCTGGAAACTTCCCTCCTTATGGTCCTTATGGTCCTAACGAGCCTAGAGGGTCTGGTGGCCCTCCTCCTAGTGGTTATGGCGGATCCAGAGGTTTACCTCCTAATGGCCCTTGAGGTTCTAGTGCTCTACCTCCTAGTGGTCTTGGTGGTCCTGAAGGCCCTGGCAGTCCTCCCCCTGGAGGCCCTAGCGGTCATGATCCCAGAAATCAACCCCCTGCCGACAGATTTTCTATTAGTTCTTTTTCACAGCAACCTGTATTTCAGTCCACTTATGGTCCTACTGGTAATTATATGCCATATCAATATTACCAATATGTACAACCCAACCATCAGTTACCTTTCCTAGCAACTTTGGACTTACCAGATTTGTCCAAATTGATTAATGACCCCATTCAACACAATCCCTTGTGGCCTCCTATTCCTGTAAAGTTAGCATTGGACATCCCAAAATTCGATGGGAATCAGGGAGATGACCCAAAGAACCATGTTATGAAATTCCACTTGTGGTGTTCTTCAAACTCCCTCATGGATGATTCAGTTCGGTTACGACTTTTTTAGCAAACTTTGACCGGTACAACCGTGAAGTGGTACATTGAACTCCCACAACATTCATTAGTGGATTTTGGCTCGTTGGAAACCGTGTTTCTTACACACTTTCAGTTCCCTATTTGTTATGAAATACGTACTGATATCTTAACTTCTCTATGACAGAACAATTCCACCCACATATCCGATCATATCCATGAGTGGAGAAGGCGGAGAAGGCTTATTAAGGCCCCTATTTCGGATCAGTTATTAGCTGATTGGTTTACCAAATCTTTTTTTCCTCCTATTGCCCGAGATGTGGCTATAGGCGGTGCTGTTACTGAAGAGAAGGCTATTAGTCAGGCTCAGTACCTAGACTTGGTTTATTCCCAGTCCATAACTCTTTATGACCTAATTCCTCAAGCTCCTCGCCCCAGCACCGATCCTGCCAAGCCACCAACAGAGGTACCTGTTCATGGGATTGTTGGTTCAATCCAGTCCCCACCAGTAGAAAAACCTACCAAGAAACCCCAAACTACCACCCCTACTCCTCCAACTCCTAAGGTTTCCACTGAGGTCAATTCTATTCAAAGTACTCAAACCTCGAGCAATAAAAAGAAGGGTAAAAATAGAAATAAAAAACCCGGAAACCAACAGGAGAATCCAAGACCAACCAATAGTGATAACGATAAAGGGAAAAGAAAGGAAAAATATCCTTGTCTGCTATGTAGAGGTGACCATTTCTCGAAGGAGTGTCCTCGTCAGGACGAAATCTCCCAATTTCTGAAATCAAATCCCGCACCCATAGTACTCACGGATCCTTTTCCCTCTCAGCAACAACTGATAGACCACATGTCTAATCAGGGTAACTCTAGTTCGTTAGAGGAAATTCGTATGATGTCCTCGGATACCATTAATCTACAAACTCAAACTCAGAATTATGACAAACCCGCAGCTAAAAAAGAAGATCATTCTTCTTCAGGGAAAGCTCCCTCTACTAGTTGTCCTGAATCCTTGTCTATTGTCCCCCTATCTATCGAGAAGCCTACTCTCGACATGATTTTGTGTCCACCCAAGAGTACTCTTCAGAAGGCTGTATTTAACCCTAATTCTGGAGCTACTCAATTTTATAATGTAGTTGAAGATCTCACTCAGGCACCTTGTGCAATGTCTACCTTAGAAGTACTCCAAAGTTTCCCTACACAGCGCAAAAATTTGTTAACAGCATTAGGAGCTTTAGACCTGGATAAAACTAACTTGATTCATTTCAATGTTGAGAACTACAAGTCTAGGTTACCTCATAAACTTGTTTTTCAGATCACTACGAAAGTAGTGGGAAAGAAAGTTTTTCAAATGGTACTAGATGAAGGAGCTTTGACCTTGGTTTTGTCTCTATCTTGTTGGAAGGCCCTCAGCTCTCCCGAGCTTGTAATGATCACCTACGACCCTTAAGGCCTTTAACGGAAGGGGTTTCCAACCCCATGGTCTCATATCAGCCCTAGAGGTCGAGCGGGGGGGGGGGGGGGGCA
>LPNX010303085.1:94150-210477 GCA_001517045.1 Pseudotsuga menziesii
TATGCCATGATTGTTGTCGCCTCAATAATATTCCAAATAGTCCAATTTTCGCATCTAGGGAGAATTGTTACCATTAAACAGCTTGATTTATGTACGCTGGATGTTACTACCTCCACGACTAATAACATCCCTATGTTATGCTAGTCCCCTCCTCCTTACCAGTCGATTGGGGTAGGCATGTTGAAGGACTCATCCCTTATGGGGATTTTTCCATCCACTCCTCCTAGCACGAATACTGCGACAGTCCATATGATCGCCTCATTTGATTATGAGCCTAAGGGTAAACAAGTTGTTGATTCCACCTCGTTGAGTCCACACAAAGCACTGTATGACACCATTCAAACCTTTTTCGATGATCACACTAATGACCTTCATCTAGTGGCTTTGAATCCTTACCATTTACCGCACTAGTTAGAACCTTCTCTTCCCGTTCTAGATTATCTCTCTGAGACTTTCCCTTCTGATGAGTCCATTATGGAGATCATGAATACTGATGAGTCCATTTAGGAGGATCACCATCATAGATCCATGTTCCTCTCCAACACCAGTTTGGTTAGCCATGATTATGCATCCTTGTTTCCTACTGATATTTTCAACGTACCCCAAAGTCCCATATTGTTGCAAGATACAGATTCTAAAGGAAACCTTTGCAACATTACTCAGACGAGCTTGATTGACATATCAGCCAAGCCTGATACTATTGAGCATGTTCATGTTGGGAAAAACTACTCGGTAGATGAATCTGAAGCATACAAAGAACTTTTCAAAGAATTCCATGATATTTTTGCCTAGTCCTATGAAGAGATTTCAGGGATTGACCCATCCATTGTGGTCCATGAGATTAAAACCTATCCCGCGGCTAAACCTGTCAGGAAAAAACTAAGGCAAGTCCATCCTCGGAAGGCCACAACTATTAAATCTGAAATTGAGAAACTTCTCAAAGCTGGGTTTATTTATCCTATACCCCTGATGGAATGGGTATCGAACATTGTCCCTGTCAATAAAAAGCAGGGCACCATTAGATTCTGTATTGATTTTAGGGATTTGAATAAAGCTTGTCCTAAGGACAACTTTCCTACTCCGCATATCGATCAGATTATCGACAACTGTGCTACAAGTGTCATCTTTTCATTTATGGATGGCTTCTCTAGCTATAATTAGATTGAGATATTACCCTCTGATCAGCATAAGACGCCATTCATTTTCCCATGGGGAACCTTTGCATATAAGAATTTACCTTTTGGCTTGAAAAATGATGGAGCCATGTTCTAGTGTGCAATGTCCTATGCGTTTCACGATATTAAACATATTGTTGAACTGTACCTTGACGACCTCCCTACTCATTCACAGTGACGGGAGGACCACCCTGGTCATCTTAGAGAGATATTTTTGAGATGTCGTCATTATAATATATGGATCAATCCACATAAATGTGTTTTTTGCATTGAGATGGGATGTCTGCTAGGTTTTGTGGTATCCAAAGATGGCATCCGGATTGATCCTTTGAAAATTGCCACCATTTTAGCTCTACCAGCCCCAACTAATCTCTTGGAACTCCAAATTTTGCAAGGGAAGGAAAAATTTCTCCACCATTTCGTGTGCAATTTCACAGAGAAAACACACAGTTATATGCATCTCTTCAAGAAGAACACCCCATTCTTCTAGGATGACCAGGCCCAACATGCCTTTGATAATCTTAAGCACGCTCTGACTCATTCACCCATGATACACCCCCTGAATTATTCAAAGGACTTTCTTCTATATATTGCTACCTCTGCTACTACCATCGATATGGTTTTAGTGCAAGAAAATCTCCACGGTCAGGAGAACGTGATTTATTATGCCAGTAAGAATCTTATGGATTCTAAAACTCACTATTCATGTGTGGAAAAGTTAGCATTGGCCATGGTCATTACTGTACAAAAGTTTCATCACTACATTATGCTCTGCACTACCACTGTATTGGCAGACTAGACTCCTATGTATTACATCCTGACTCGTCAGGTGCTTGGGGACAAGTACTCTCGATGGATAGTCATACTACATGTTGGTTACTATGGGCAAACCCAGGTTTACTTATAATGTACCAACAACAACCCTAACTCACTGGCCCTTTCGGCAATAGACCGCAGAGCGGCCTGAAGTCTCACCTGAAGTGATCTTAGATGGGTTGGCTAAAGACTCAAGTTTCCTTAACCAGGTTCTGTAGCATCCTGGTGTCTCACAGCTCTTCTTAACCAACAAGATCTCCTACGAGTCGTAGTTCTCCCTTCCTCGCGGACTCTGGCAGGGGGAGGAATCCTATCACATCGCAGTGACTAGGACGATGCACAAACTCTCCCTTTCACAGTTCTTACTATCTACGATATCTCGCACCATAGTTCCTCTGTCGGTACGATATCGCCTTCTTTCAATGCGATATCTCCTATAGTACGGCCCAAAGCGACTCTCAAGGTCCAAAGGGTTTCTCACTGGGAGGAATAACTCGGCTACCCTCCAATAGGGTGTTAAATAACCTTACACGAACTTCACGGTTCAACACACTCACATCACTATACTTAACTTACTGAATAAGTATACTGGAAGCACTTAACATATTGACTATTACTATGTGAAACAAGCACTGATGGACTCATACGAAGACACTTGTTACATTTAAACTCGCCTTTAACTTTCTATAATGCTGTAACTGAATGAGAACATATAGACATTTACTAACTGATATATGGCATTCCTGTAACAGATAACAAATAGCAACTAAGTAAAGCACAATCACATGAAATAATCATATAACACACTGATTTTACGTGGTTCACTTCCAGGGTAGAAGCTACGTCCACGGGAACTGGTTTATATATTATAACTTGGGAGAGTAAACACAGTTCCGCTGCAACCTCATATGCAGCTGAGATCTTCTGGGTAACTCTGTGCACACCGCTAGGAGCCCTTCTCTCTTAGATCTCTTCTATTCTTATATTGCTTCTCTTACAATATACTCTTCCTCTCTCTCTCTCTCAATCCCTGTGGATTGTTACATACATACTCTAGGAGTCAACTACTAGTTACAGTAAGATACTACAAACTGAATAACAGAACCAGAGCTTGGCTCTTCTATAATACAAAGATCTAAGAGCTAACAGATCATCAACTATCTGAATAGCTAATGAGCTAACTGACTAACTAGCTAACCTTTTACAATACAAAATACATCCCTTTATAGGCATCCCGAAGGTCTCACCATTACAACACTGTGGGCCTCTCCCAACAGTAACCCAAAAACCCTAACTGTGACAGTCGGTCTATCTATACTCAAACTGTCACTTTCCATCACACCACAGCTTCCTGCAGTCTTCCATGCTTCCCGGTGCTGACCGTAGGTACTGGTGCCTCTTCCTTTTCTGTCCTTTGTCTTTAATACCTCAGCCTCATTGCTCATTTTCCTTTATGAGGGTAGCTGAGCCCTCCTGTCTTTTTCACTACCTTAAGTGCAGTGGTTGAGATTTCTCCTCTTGGCCGCTCAGGTACTGTTACCTTTTACTTACTCGTTCCAAAACAGCAGCTTTTCCTATAGCTGCGGGACCCTACTCCAACATTACAGGAGTTTGATCTAAAATTTCCCAAAGCCACATCAAAGAAATCCTTGGTATTTGTTGAGCTCATGTGTGATCTTCCCTATGCTTCGACGGAATCTAAGCCCAGTGATTCACTTCCATATGAATTCTTGTTCCTGATTAGCACTACTGACCCTTGGTATGGATATTTGCTTATTTATCTCCAAACACAATGATTTCAGCAGCATTTATCCCACAATGATCGCCACTATATCCGTCACCACGTGAAATACTACCTCATCCTGAATGATACCTTGTATAGACGTGGGATTGATTCTATTCTCCAATGATGCCTCACCCATAAGGAGGATAAAAATACGTTGAATGATTGCCACTCCGGAGCATGTCGCGGTCATTTATCTAGGATAGCTACAGCCCAAAAAATCCTTCACGCTGTCTATTTCTGGCCTTCTATCTTCAAATACTGTCATGAGGCTGTTAAGAAATTCCCACCTTGTCAACACTTTTATCCTAAAAAGTGCACCCATCCTGCTCCACTACACCCCATCATTGTCGTTGGCCCATTCACCAAATGGGGGATTGACTTCATGCATTGTAATCCTACCTCAACCGGGGGGCATGGTTACATCATCGTAGCCATTGACTATTTCACAAAATGGGTTGAGCCCATGCCTACATATGCGGAAGATGGTAAGACTACCACTCTCTTCCTGTTTAATCATATCATAGCTAGATTTGGAGTCCCACAGTCCATCGTTACTGATAACAGATCCCATTTCTATAATCAAATGATGGAGGAACTGAGTGCCAAGCTAGGTTTTCTCCATGAAAACTCTATGCCATATTATCCACAAGCTAATGGTCAGGTAGAGGCCATTAACAAAGTTTTAAAAACTATGCTTCATCGGATGGTTGGAGACCATAATTCCAACTAGCACCATGTTCTTTTCTTCGCTCTTTGGGCTTATCAGACTTCTATGAAAACAACCACTAGTTTCACACCATTCCAGCTTGTCTATGGACTCGAATCCATCTTAACGATTCAATTCCAGATTCCATCTTTGCAACTTGCCATTGAACTTCTCCCAGACACTTCTGCATAGGAAGAAATATTTTTGTGCTTGAATAACCTTGACGAGATTCAGAGAGATGCTGCCTTGGCTAATGAGGCACATAATAAATGCATCAAGGTGCAATATGATAAATCCATCCAACCTCGTACCTTTAACGAGGGTGACCTAGTCTTGACTTATGATCAGAGATATGACAAACTAGGGAAGGGTAAGTTCGAGTCCATGTGGTATGGACCTTTCGTCATTTCTAAGGTGTTAGAGAAAGGAGCATACAAGCTCATTGATTATGATGGAATCCCTTTGGGACAACCTCACAATGGGTTGTACCTAAAAAGGTACTATGCCTAGGTCTTTCTTGGATAGTATCTTCTATATATGTATGTTGCTTGGCTTTCAGTGTGATTTTAGTATTTTCAAGATGGTTTTGAGTTTAGTGTGTGCATCTGTTTATACCATGTTTTGGTCATGCAGATAGATTTCTATGGCTTTGCTGATGGTGCTTGCCGCCACACCTTGAATCTTGCCTCAGCTGCTTGGGTCCTCTATTCCCTGGCTGAAGATTTCGACAGTTCAGGAGTGGTTTGTATAGGTGATGCTACTAATAACATCACCGAGTATGAAGCAGTCATCGGTCTCCTGAATGAAGCTGCCTCCCAGGATTTTTGCAATCTGGTATTCTTGATGGACTTGCAACTCGTGGTTTTCCATTTAAACCATGTTTACACCATTAGAAACCCTGTGATTCTCTGTCTCTTCTGGAGAGTGCGTTTGCTGGAAATATCATTTGAAACCATCACATATAGGCATATCCCTAGGGAACATAATGTAGTTGCTGACTCATTAGCTAATTACATCCTAGATTGGCGTATTTCCCATTCATGACATTGAAATCAAACATGGTCCATTGTAAATAAACATATAAATACACATAAAACTCACATAAAATGCATTTACCATTTGAGACATATAAACACCATGTAAATTCTGTGTGTGTGTGTGTATATATATATATATACGAAAAAGTTTACAAAAAATAGGTCCCAAGACCTCATCTGAAGCACATAGGATTTCAGGAAAAATCACTATACAAAATCCTGAAGCTGTCAGCTTTCAGTACATATCTCATACACTAGTGATGCTCATGGTAGCACATCACTGCCCGAGCTACTCTACACAGCAGCCTACTGAATCGACTCAATACTCCCACTGTAGGTCTCTGATTCCTCATTAGGAGGTCATCAATGGAAGCATTTGAGATATCCAAGGTCAACCTCTCCAGGTTTTCCTCTAAATCCTCGGTGATATCATCGCCCTATGGTACAAAGAGGGCTCCAACTCTCCTATCCAGTGGAGATGCTCCTCCATGTCGTGCTGCTCCAACATCTGGATGAGAATATACAGGTCTCGTCACTTAACATAAAAAATATAAAACATTAAAAAACATAAAAACATTTCATCCATTTTAGGTTTTCTTGCTTCTTATCGATGTCGCCCCACTATCCGCCAGGTGGGAGTGGTAGATTAGGATCTTCGGTGAAGTCCATACCTGCGTAAGCATAATCCTCAACCATGAGGATCTGATCTCGGAGCCATCTGAAGAATGGGTCACCAAACTTCACCTTCCCTCTACCTGCTCCTGTATGAGCCATGATATGGACCCACCTCAGCATACGGGGGTCCCGTGCTCTCAGAATTCTGAAGACCACTTTAGGTCTCATCTGTGGAACCTGCTCAAAGAAGAAGTAGGCTAAAATAGAGCCAAAGCCAAACTACTTTAGCTCTCCCTACTGACACTTATTCAGCCGGTCTTCAAATATTGGAAGTATGGCTTCTGCCCAGTTGAATAGCTTGGGTTCCATGGCCTCTATGGCATATAACATGTGTTCCCTAGAATCCTGGTGCACACCCTGACTCTTGGACACCCTCTGCATAGTAAATAGGATGGTTCGTAGGGGCCCATCTGTCACTGCTCTAATGGGGATTTTCTTCCCCGATGTTCTTGTCCCTGGAGCACAGTGATGATCTATCAGCTCTTGAGTGGTAATATCCCCTCCACGGGAACCTGTCAGTGAGATGGGGGCACCCCACCTCAAGAGACCAGTCACGAAGTAGATATCCTTTACCTCCACTGTCAGGATATGGGCCCCAACCTCAAAGTACTACTGCTTTGGATTCCACATCCACAGTATGTTCTCTAATAACTGCTCATGTGACACCATGCTTGGGGCTTGGAAGAATTCCAGGAGCCCACAGTCTCGTAATGCATCAATACAACCCACATTCCTTTCAGAAAAAGCATCATCATTGTCATGTCGCCTTTCTTTCCATATCACCATGTTTGAGAAACAAAAACCTACCAAAAAACAATCATAGCATGCATTAGAATCATCTCTAATCATTTAAAATCAAAAGAATGGATTATATTACGTATGCTATTAGTTTGAAATATCCACATCTGGCACCACCTCTGCACCGTTGGAGATTGGCGGTGGCAGTGCCTGTCATCTATGTTTTAGGCGCAGTTCTTGGGAGGTACCGCATATCCCGTAAGGGGTATGTGCGGTGCCCATGTTTATGGTTTTAGGGTTCGCCATTCAATCCCAAAACCCCATCAAAACTCAAAATAAATACTATGAAAAGAAAGAGTTAGGTTTTAGCTATTACCTGCAACTGATGGTGCTCAAATCAGATAGTGGGAACTCCCGATATCAGCTGCTAAAGATCTGGCTACGAAAGTGCTCCAAATGCTCTCCACTGTGAGTAAATAGTAAAATGATTTGATTTTTTACTATTTGCATGACGTATATAGGCATTTTTGGGTCTGATATACTATAGTTTTGATGTAAAATTACCTTTTAATCCAAATTTATCAGTCGTAATCCCTTAATGCTAGTTATGAACGCATTTAACACTTGTTTCTAAGTCGATTGCAAGATAAAAGAACTATAGTAAGAAGCTTAGGGAGTTTGTTTATGAATTTTTCGCACTTCCATAAAACAGAAAAGGTCGATGAGCATTTGTTATGACAATTTGGTCATGCTCCTTAAACCTAGTATCAAAGGTCCAAGCCCATTTCAGATTCTTTCTAGGCTCGTAAAAAATCAACATTGTGTAAAGAAACCTCATGGAGTCTTCTTTTCACCTTTTTTTCAAGCTCCTTAAACACAAAAAGATCATCGAGTCCATTTTTTATTCTTTCCAGGCTCGTAAAAAGTGACATTGTGTAAAGAAACCTCATGGAGTCCTCTTTAAAATCCTTTTAGGCTCCCCAAATACAAAAAGATTGATGAGCAATCTTGTCTTCTTCACGCTCGTTAAAGCATTTGAAGAGTCATCCATCCAACGGTAGGTTATCTCTTTTTCGGTTCGGATAGGACTATTTACAAAAAAGGAACACTCCCGCCAATCATGACTGGAAGTGTTCTCTAAGGTATGATTTTACACTTTTTTGGGCCTTAGAGACTAAATCATACGAAAAAGGACCCCTTTGGAGTCTTCTTCCATAATCGTTCAAACTCTCTAAACATGAACGATACCGAGTTTTATTTCATTGGACTCATTAAATTAAACATTGAGAGACCCATTTTTGGGAATGAACCCCTCCTCTCTCAGGTTCGTAAAAGATATGTGTCCGGACCTGTCTTTCGACAAGCTATATCGAGTGTTTGTTACCCTCTTTGAACTCGTAAAACCGAAAAGAGGCACTCATCGATCATGATGGGGGAAATGGGAAGGAAATCATTTTGCAAATAAATGGCAGTAGTTTGTCATTACCTTTGAACATGGCACTTGTCTTCAAATCATGTCAGCCAATTGGGTATTCAACTAATATCCATGATGATCCACTTTCATGAGTCATGCCACTCCTTTGAGTCTTTCAAAAGAATGCATTGTCCACTGCCGCATTGTGTGTTTGTCCCGTCCAGTCATGCTACCAAGTCTTTTGTCATGCCACCTAATGTTCAAAGGGGATTTGAAGAAGTTTAACCTCTGTAGTCCACATAGTCTTTGTGTTAGTATTTTTGAGTCGGTTTTATAATTACTACATTCACATCATTCCAGAACTATGTTCTGAGTTTCGTGTCGTCAATGTGGGACTCATCAAGGCCCTCCTTCGATGAGACTATTCCCATTGACATCAGCTCATTATCCAGGAAACAGTCTTAGAAACAAAAACTTAGTACCTTGAGATCTGTATGCCTTAATGACATATTCTCTTGCTCTCGACATAGGTTCACATCATTAAAATTTGATCGATAGAATCGACTAGGTGTTCGACATCAGGACATCTATTCACACTCAATAGATTGTACTAGAGTACCTTGGGAATCATTGAAATTAATGGTGATCTCCCTCGCACTTGTTAATGGTTCACATCATTGGCCAGTAATCAAGTGGTTTCTACCATGTTCGACTTCAGATCATTGTAATCACATGGATAGAATCATACTTTCTGGAAGACGAGATGAATACCCAGGGGAGGAAAACGAAGCACTCATTAGTTGTAGTTTAAATATTCGAAAGTGATAAGAAGAAGGGGCTTTTTCCCCTGGAAAATTTTGTAAATGTTTGCTTGTAAGAGGAACTACTTCATTTTGCAAAGGAAACTGCAATTTTTTTCCTGTTGGAGAGAGTAAAAAGTGGAATGTATCAATGCAACGCAATGAATAATGTTGAAGAGGAACTATTTCCTTTTCAGCTATGCTTCATTTACTGTAAGAGTATTTAATGTTATGAACCTATGTTCTTGTTGGATGTTCTTCAGTAGTTTCTGGGATATTGATTTCACTGTGAGTAATGAATGTTATTATAAAATGATCGGCTATCTGGTTATTCGAATATCTTGAAGTGTTCATGTGTCTTGAAAGAAATATCAGCTCCCTATGATTCTTCATAATGCATGTGCAAAATGTATTGCTCACCCAAAAATGATAACCTTGCTCCCTAGGGATAGTTAAGATAGTTAGTTGTTGCTTTTTTATCTGATTTGGTTGCTTGCGAGCAAAAGACGATAGGTAAGAACCTGCGCATCACATTGTGACCGCTCCCTGCACCCTGATTGCCCTGCATTTAGTTAGGTACTTGCATCTCATTTCTTAAAGTCAAAATACAAAAAACTCGATGGGCCGGGCCGTAACCGATAAATCCTTTGTTTTGTTTCTTGACCTACGGTAGCCAGACCGCAAACCAGACGGATTCCCTATTCCAAACAGTCAACGGGCTAGTTGGGAACGTTGATTGGGGAGAATCCATTACTGTTGCTTCCTGCGAATTTCCAGGCATCAACAGTTTTTGGCGCTAGAAGGAGGGCCGCCAATGCATGGCTAGCCGAGGAAATCTGTTTTACCGAGATTATTCTGCTGGTTACAGTTCTGAAAGTAGTGGACCACGTAATCCAATTCCGGAATAAGAAAATAGGGAACATCTATATCCTATTCGCAATGAAATTGTTAACGACCTGAGAAGACATACCCATGCTTACGTAAATAAGATTGGAGGGTTGTCGATTATCCATGAATTGCCTAGAAGAGAGTACAAGAAGAAATACCATCCTATAGTAGAAGATTCACTATTGGTTGGAGACTGGGAATATTTGGTGGAAACCGCCTTACAGGAAGTTGAATTGCCTTTGAACCAAGTAGGCCCAGACACCCCTTACAACTCTCCTGTTCACACCCCTGTTGGTTCACCTCCTCACACTTTTGTTGGTTCCCCTCCGCACTCTCCACCTCAACTCATGGCCGGTGTTAACGCCAACCAACCTCCTCCCAATCCACCTAATCCACCACCTGCATGGAAAGCCAGGTCACCCCTAAACCTGACTCCCCCTTTGCATGACCTACCTCAAGCCTTTGAGAAGTTACTGCCTAAATTTGACCCCAATGAGAAGATCCTAGTGGATGATCACCTACAAAGTTTCTACTTGGAAATAGAAGGTCTGAGGGCTGGGGAACATGAGGATGTAGTGTGCATACTTTTCCCGCACACCCTCAAAGGAGCTGTTGCATCTTGGTACTTTGGGTTTCCTTCTAATTCTATCCCGGATTGGGATACTTTCGAGAGAATTTTCAGAAGTAAATATGTAGTTCAAAAGACTCACGCGGCCCTCATGAAAGGACTATGTGCTTTGAAGAAGGAGAAAAAAGAAAAGGTAAACAGTTTCACGCAAAGGTTTGCAGAATATCTAAAAAAAAATTCCGAAACAGACAAGCCTTCAGATAAAGTACTAATTGAGTACTACACTTCAGCTTTGGGTCCATATTTGGCCATGTTTGCTAAAGGTAGGGCCAAGCCTACTTTGGCAGAGACCTATGAAGAAGCAGAAGTGGTGGAAGCGGAAAGAGAAAGTATCGAAGACTATCCGGAACAATCGGGAGAAAGAGGAGAGAGAAGGAAAACTTTACTGTTCACTAAGCCTAAAGAGGAGAAAGCACCAGATTATGAGAGAATGGCCAAAATGATGCAAAAGCTGTCTAATAAGATCATAGACTTGGAAAAAGAGAAGGAAACACAGAAGTTCTACAGGCCTTATTATAAGAAAAGGGAGGAAAACAATCAGTCCCAACCTCCTCCTCACAATACTGCGTCTATGAACCTGACAGAGATAGGGATGGAAAATTTCTGCACCTTTCATCAGCAGCCTCACTCTGAAAAGAGCTGCCCACAATGGATAAATTCAATGACGTTAGTCATGAATCAGATGTTGGATTCAAGATTAACAGAAGAAGATGATGATGATAGGAAAGAAAGTGTTGCTTCTACTTCTACAAAAGAACGAGAAGAAGAAACTATGGCATTATGGAGTTCAATCTCCCTACTCGATGCAGAAGAAGATATCACTAAAAAACACAAAGATGTCAGGGAGGCTAACGTGACAACCAGAAGTCAAGGGACAATTAGTGATGACAGTCTCTTACTCCCAAAGATCAGAAGGCTGCAAAGAAATGTCAAGAAGAAATTTCAAGATAAATCCTTGACTGATAAGATTCCGGAATTCACTATTACCAGTCAGAATCTTGAGCAGAACAGAATATTGCCCAAGCCAAACGAAGAGAAGGGGAGTGCTGATAAATCTTTGTCCATTAAACAACAGCTTGAATATGACGTTGTTGAAGACTTAAAAAAGATAAAGGCAAACATCCCACTATTTGAAATGTGAAAAATACCTCAGCAAAAGGAAAAGCTGTTGAAAGCACTAGAAACATCAGAAGAGGAGCGACCTACTGTCAATCAGCCTCTGGACGAAGAGGAAATCGGAGAAGCTAGCACTGGAGGTAAGGCTAAAACTAAACAGCCACCTTTCCTCCTGACATTTGAAATTTTTAATCATAACATTCACAATTGTCTAGTAGACTTAGGGGTGTCAATTAATGTTATGCCCGTATCAGTGTGTAAGAAAATCAATGGGCAGTTTAATCCAACCACGTGGAGGGTGGTGCAATTGGATAGGACAGACGTTAAGGTAATTGGTGAAATGGAGGACATTCTAATTCATCTGGCATCAAATGACAAAGTATGCCAAGTTATCAACATCGTGGTGGCTGATATACCAGACGCTTATGGCATGGTCCTGAGCAGAGATTGGTCAACTAAATTGAATGGATATTTCGCCTCAGATTGGTCACACCTGTGGTTGCCGTAAAAAGGAAGCCCCAACCAGATTAAGGTTTTGAGGGAGCCTCACATGAAGTACATTTTACCCAGCTGGATGAGAAGAATGCACCAGTCGAACCTGTGTTGGGAAACTAATTTCTTGAACTGGAACCAGGGAAATATAAAGCGGAAGAGGCCAGCAACATATCTGACGCCCAGCCTGAACCCCTTTGTTTCTCGCAGGCTGATGAGTTTGATTGTAAAATAGTAGATTTAGCAGTAGAAGTAGATTCTTTTCTAGTAGATAATTTTTTTTGGACTTTATTTTTTGATGGATCTAAAACATTAGAAGGGTCAGGGTCCGGCTGCGTCCTCATTGATCCACAAAAAAACAAACACTTCTTGTCCTGTAGATTAGAGTTTGAGTGTACTAACAATATGGCTGAGTATGAAGCACTACTGCAGGGACTCAAGAAAGCGATTGAGCTAAAGGTTAGTAATTTAAAAGTTTTTGGGGATTCAGAAATAGTTGTAAAGCAAATAAGAAATCAAATACATTGTGTTTCCCCCCATTTGAAAGCTTACCAAAGCGAGGTATGGGATTTGCTTAAATGTTTTCATGCATTCAATATTGTTTCAATCCCAAGAATAAAAAATGCGGCCGCTGATCTTTTGGCCACATCAGCTGCCCGGCTGGTTCCCACTAATAACAAATGCTCTATTGAATTACTTTTCAGGCCATCAGTACCCGACATGATCACCAATTTGCGAGTATTTGACGATGATCAACAAATAATCGAATGCTTGACTAATGATGAGACCTTTAAAGGGGCCATTATCGACGATGAGAAACATCAGGCTGAGATGAAATATGACAATTTCATTCCCAAAGGAGTCAAAATGTTAGAAAAGATGTTTCACTTGAACAAAAAGTTTAGAAGACCCGCTAATGTGAAGACGCACAGTTCAACTCTACAGTTTGAACTGATAAACTTGGGGACTGAGACATATTCTAAGTTTGTGAACCTTGGCAAATGCTGTTCACCTGCCGAAAGGGATAGGTTTGTCAGTTTGTTCAAGCAGTATAGATATGTCTTTACCTGGACATACGCAGATTTGAAGACCTACGACACCAGCATTATCAAGCATATTATCCCTATTAGAGCAGGTGTCAAGCCATATAAGCAGCCATTAAGGAAGATGCACCCCAAGTTAGAGCCACTGATTCAAAGCGAGGTGAAAAAACTGCTGGACGCTAGGATCATTTTTAAAGTCCGGCACTCAGAGTGGGTGTCAAATTTGGTGCCGGTCAGGAAAAAGTCAGGAGAAATCAGACTGTGCGTGGACTTCAGAAACTTAAACCACGCCTCAAACAAAGACAACTATCCAGTGCCTCCCATGGAGCAATTGCTACAGATGGTTTCTGGTTCTGAATTGTTTTCATTGTTAGACGGATTCTCTGGCTACAACCAAGTGTTAGTGGCCGAGGAAGATAGATTGAAGACAACGTTCAGAACTAAATGGGGAACTTTCGCATATAGAAGAATGCCTTTTGGACTGATTAATGCTGGCGCGACATTTCAGAGAGCTATGGACATAGCTTTCCATGGACTGATTGGACGAAGTGTGGTGGTCTACCTTGATGATATCACAATATTTTCGAAGAAAAGAGGGGAGCATGCATTCCACCTAAAGCAAATTTTCGAGCGCTGTCGGAAGTATGGCATTTCCCTCAATCCTAAGAAGTGCGTATTCGCGGTCACAGAAGGCAAATTACTAGGGCATATAGTTTCAAAGAGAGGAATATATATAGACCCAGAAAGAATCAAGGCCATTGAACAAATTCCTATGCCCCATAATAAAAAAGGAATGCAATCCTTCATGGGGACAATAAATTTTGTACGAAGGTTTGTGCCTGATTTTGCTCAGACTATCAAGCCACTGCAGCAGATGGTCAAGCAAAATGTACAGTTCAAGTGGACTGAAACTGAAAAGACTGCTTTCAACAAAATCAAGACTGATGTTGCCCATGCGCCTTCCCTAAAAAGTCCAGACTTTGATAAAGACTTCATTATGTACACATTTGCATCCAATGATTCATTGGCAGTCGTGCTTACACAAAAGGAGGACGGGGGCGATGAATTCCCAATCTCTTTCATGAGCACTAGGCTTCAAGGGGCTGAATTAAACTACCCAGCCATTGATAAGCAGGCTTACGCAGTATTTAAGGCAGTGAAGCTTTTTAGGCCTTATATATTAAAAAATCGGACCAAGGTAATAGTCCCTTACCCAGCGGTCAGATCTCTTCTCATTCAGAAAGAGTTGGGAGAAAGAAGGGGCAACTGGGTAACATCCCTTCAAGAATACGACCTTGAATGCAAACCGGATACTATAGTGAAAGGTCAAGGGCTATGCAAATTGATGACTGGAGGTAGAAACAACGAAGAACAAGCATGGGAGGAGGAAGCCAAATTGCATGTAATGGATGTATGCCCTCTGTTTACAGCTCCTGAGTCCTGGTATAGGGACCTTGTGCATTACTTACAGTCGGGGATATTACCAGAACATTGGAATTCCAAACAAAGAAGAGCTCTGCGTCTCAAATCAGCCTCCTATCATCTTGTTGAAGGAGTGTTATTCAGAAAGAATTATGACGGGATTCTCCTTAGGTGTTTAGAAAAGGAAGATGCAAAGAAAGTAATGACAGAATTACATGACGGTCCGGCTGGGGGACATTATTTCGGTGACACTATAGCCCACAAAATCCTTAGAGCCAGTTACTATTGGCCTACACTCTTCAAGGATGCACATGCACATGTCAGGAAATGTGATATTTGCCAAAGGTGTGGTGGAAGACAGCCCAAAGCAGCTGCACCCCTAAAGCCTGTTATGATCACAGAACCATTTGAGCAATGGGGGTTGGACATTATCAAAGAAATAAAACCAAATTCTTCCCTCCTGCACAAGTACATTCTTACTGCGACTGATTATTTCACCCGCTGGGTCGAAGCCGTCCCATTGTGCAAGATCAACGAGGACAAAGTCATCAGCTTCCTACAAGATCATATCATGACCAGGTTTGGAGTTCCAATTTCAGTAGTTTTTGATAATGCTAAATACTTTTCATCAATTAAATTGACTGCATTTGCTCATGATAAAGGGATAAAATTCCATTATTCTGCTAACTACTATCCGCAAGGGAATGGCCTGGCTGAATCCTCCAATAAAAACCTCATTAGAATCCTGAAGAAGACCGTAATAGAGAACCAGCGAAGTTGGCACTCAGCCTTACCCAATGCCCTGTGGGCTGACAGAGTCACCCCCAAGTCTGCAATAGGAGTGTCACCCTATACCCTTGTGTACAGTAAAGAAGCTATCCTGCCTCCCAATCTCATGCTACTAGCTTCCATACTATCCCAAGAGTCTAAGGGGTCGGAGGATGAAATCCTACAAATAAGAATATATAATCTCCTGAAAGCAGAGGAGGCCAGATCCAAGGCTAGAGAACATTTTAAACAACAGCAAGAGTCAGTTAAGAGATGGTTTGACAAGCATAAAGCTGGGAAAAAGGAATTTGAAGTAGGAGACTTAGTCCTCAAATGGGACCACCCCCATGATGAGAAAGGAAAGCATACCAAATTCCAGCAGTTATGGGTAGGTCCCTTTCAGATTGTAGCCAAACTTGGCCCTGCTACTTATAAGCTACAATATTTACAGGGATGGGAGGAGAAATTTCCAGTTAATGGTTTGGTTCTCAAGCCTTACTTTTCTTAAGTGTCTTTGATTTTTTCTGCCTTGTATATAAATAAGCTGTAGAGCTGTTTTCAAGTCATGCTTTCATTTTATTTAATTTTAGTTTTGATTTTCAATAAGGGGAACGAACTTGTGGTTGTCTGGAGGAAATTAAGGTTTTTGGGAATAGCAAACACATTGAGTGTCAGCCTGTGTGTTGCTAAAAGAGTTCTTTCAGCCTAACAGTTTCTTGAATAAAATGTTGTATGCATTGAAGTCCTGCTTAACCCCTGTGAATTAAACCGGATTCGAGGAGTCTGGAGTACTATGTCGGGGTTCCATCCATATCACGCTTGAAATGTCTAAGGAGCAATAGTAAAGGACCCACGAAAAGAAGTAGGGTGAACAGTGTATTAAATATAAATGATCCCATGCCAAGAGAAGAATTCCAAAAGACGAATAAAGAGTCAGGACTTCTATAGAAGCAGCATAAATCAAAAGCAAGTGCTGAATCATAAGTACTTCAGGCCAAAAGATCCTCTCCATCCATGAGCTGAAGCTTAAAATATACCACTCACACAAAAGGACACTATGGGATAGAGGATCCTAAATTAAAATTCAGTAAGAAAGGCACGCAGAAAGACTCAAATGAAATGGACAAAAGTCCCAAAGCACAAGAGTGTCAAAATGGCCTAGGAACGAGGAACAAACGAATACTACTGTTTACTATCTGCTGTGATCCTGTGGTGTCCACGCTGTTAACTACCTGAAGATAGAGGTAATAATGAAACTCATCCTCTGGCCCCAACAGAGTTATCTGGACTTGAAGATTTCAGTTTCCACTTTCCCCAAAGGGACTATCATCAATGATTAAGGTACACACTTCTGTTGTTCGAGGAATCCATATGGCTGGAAGAAATCATTAGAAGCATTATGGTTAAACAGTCTGTTGCTCAAAGTATAATCACCCAGAGATCTAGGTTCACCAGGAAATCGCCAGTTGTTGCTGCCGCAACTGCCCTCCCCAAATTTATTCTTATTTAAATTCTGGGCCCCTCCTCATCTTTTTGCCTGGTTGGATCGTTAAATTGCTTGAGTCTCTCAGACATATCTTCTTTTAGTTTTACTTTGAAGATTGGATGCCAGCAGGTTATTCATGCCATGTTCATTTTCAGATTAAGTCGTGGATTTATGGCCGTAAAGAAGTAGAAGTAGATTTTTGTTCTTCAGGGCAGCCTTTGTGAAGAAAACGACTTTGGTTGATAACGCTGCTCAAACCTTTGGGTTTTCCAGTAATTGGGCCTCTTTTTGCTGTTAGGTCAGAAGCTGCAAAGTCTTAACCTCTCCACTGTTGCGGCTCCAAGATCTTTTCTTCGTCGGAAGTCTGAACCCACCCGACGCCCAATTCATTTTAGCCTTCAATCGCTTTCCCGCAGCCTCTCCTCCTCCGCCGTTGCGGCTGGGTGATCTCTTTCGCTCCCGATCTGAGTGTCTTCCTACGTTAGACTAAGTTTTCCGTCCGCTCTGTGTATCCTCTATCTTCCCTCCTCCGCCGTTGCGGCTCCTAGAGTCTGCTGGTTTTCGAAACTAACAACCATCCGACGTCCGATTTATGGCATATCACACCCGCGTTTCGCTTGGCTACGAATTAAGCCTCGCCCGACGTTACGGCTGGCAGATCCTTCTGGCCCCCGAGCTCACTTCCTTCTGACAGCCGACTTGTTTTTCCTGCTGGTGACCATAGGATATTTTTCCAGGCTCGTATGTGGTGCACCCGGCTATTTCCTTGTAAGATGGTGGTTAATTGATAATATTTGCTGTCGAACCATGCTCGTGAATTGACTGCAGGTAGTTTCAAGGAGACCCATCAATCCACCACAATAAGAAGAAAGACTAACCCACTCGGCGGAGGTATGACTGAAACGAGGAAAATGGAGGATGAAGTCCATAGTTGTAAAGGCATGATCCCAGAAACGGATCAATTACCAAGTGTTTCATCATCACCTACTGACAAAAGATCAGAATATGAAGCGTTGAAGAAACTGAAAGACGACGCGTCAAGGGAGGAAAACGAAGCACTCAGTAGTTGTAGTTTAAATATTCGAAAGTGATAAGAAGAAGGGGCTTTTTCCCCTGGAAAATTTTGTAAATGTTTGCTTGTAAGAGGAACTACTTCATTTTGCAAAGGAAACTGCAATTTTTTTCCTGTTGGAGAGAGGAAAAAGTGG
Organism: Pseudotsuga menziesii; assembly: GCA_001517045.1. Lineage (NCBI taxonomy): Eukaryota > Viridiplantae > Streptophyta > Pinopsida > Pinales > Pinaceae > Pseudotsuga > Pseudotsuga menziesii. The sequence goes on from LPNX010303085.1 coordinate 112,349, forward strand.
AATGTATCAATGCAACGCAATGAATAATGTTGAAGAGGAACTATTTCCTTTTCAGCTATGCTTCATTTACTGTAAGAGTATTTAATGTTATGAACCTATGTTCTTGTTGGATGTTCTTCAGTAGTTTTTGGGATATTGATTTCACTGTGAGTAATGAATGTTATTATAAAATGATCGGCTATCTGGTTATTCGAATATCTTGAAGTGTTCATGTGTCTTGAAAGAAATATCAGCTCCCTATGATTCTTCATAATCCATGTGCAAAATGTATTGCTCACCCAAAAATGATAACCTTGCTCCCTAGGGATAGTTAAGATAGTTAGTTGTTGCTTTTTTATCTGATTTGGTTGCTTGCGAGCAAAAGATGATAGGTAAGAACCTGCGCATCACATTGTGACCGCTCCCTGCACCCTGATTGCCCTGCATTTAGTTAGGTACTTGCATCTCATTTCTTAAAGTCAAAATACAAAAAACTCGATGGGTCGGGCCGTAACCGATAAATCCTTTGTTTTGTTTCTTGACCTACGGTAGCCGGACCGCAAACCGGACGGATTCCCTATTCCAAACAGTCAACGGGCTAGTTGGGAACGTTGATTGGGGAGAATCCATTACTGTTGCCGCCTGCAAATTTCCAGGCATCAACACTATCATTGTGGGTCACTTGAGCTTGAGATCCCCCATCATAGGATCTTAGAGGCCACCTCATCCACAAATCTCTCAATGATTCCTATCCATTGAGCCTTATAAATCCAAGCTCATATCCATGGTTGAGGGGGCGAACCATTGAAGTATTGTTATGCTATTGGATTGACCACTTGGCCCAAGCCATTAGAGAGCATAGAGAGCAAATTTGGAGCTTATGGGGATGAAATTTTTGGTTTCTGTTGGGCAATAGGGCAGACCCAGGTTTAATCCTTTTATGTCACACCAACAAAAGACCCACTGTGTTGGCCCTTTCGGCAACAACCTGCGCACAGGTTGCAGTCTCACCCGAAACAGCAATGGGGTGCCACAGAATCAGGTTTCTGCAAGCAGAGAGGGATATTACTGTACCTTAGCCTTTACTAACTTATTAATCAATAATTACACAGCTGTGTCATTCACTTTTATACAACTTCGCAGATAGATAAACAACCGTGACTTGCTTAACCCACTACAGGGAATTCACAGTGAAGCTTGTTATTAGCAGTGATCTAAGTTATCAAATGTATACAGTTATTAATGCATAAAAGACAACATAAATAGAAACAACACAAGAAACCACAACACCAAATATAACGTGGTTCACCCCCAGTGTAGGGGCTACGTCCACAAACTGTGTTTTATTCAACTTGCTACAAAACCACAGTTCGATCTGCGCACTCAGCTGCAGATCCCTTCAGTCCTTAATAGCCGCGCACACAGCAGCAGGCCTCTGTGCACACAGCTGCAGATCTTTTCTCAATCTTCTTACAAAAACCCTTTGCGCACACAGCTGCAGAGGTCGTCCACGCACACAGCTAGGACTTAACCTTTCCTTACAAAATCAGCCTTAACTTCGCCTTAATCTTTCTTACATCATAAAACCTAACTTTTTCTTATTTACAAAAATGCCTATTTATACATCGTGTTATTACAAAACCATGGCTTCAAACCATGGGCACCCAAAACCCTAAACCCTGGATTTAAACCATGGGTTTATTACAAAAAGGGGTTTTGACTTACCCCAACACCCCTAAGACTATTTTGACCCATAACTCCGCTTACAAACAACCGCGGAGTTACCAAAACTAATAATCCTTAGGGTACGCATCCCAACAGGCCCCTAAGACTCACTAGTGGCCTGTCTCGGGACACTCTACGAGGGCTCTGGTGGGAGAATCTTCTGCGCAAGAGTCTGGAAGCGACTGGTGAGGTTGTGTAGTATATCATCAGTGGATTTCTCCTTTTCCACCAATTCCTGTAACACTGAAGATGATTTTGTATCAGCCCGTTCCTGCGCAAAAGTGTCATAGGTCTTCAAAAGTTTGAGCTGGCTCTCTGCAGTATTGCTCAATTCTAATGCTTCATCAACCAGGGGCTGTAATGCATTCTCTAGAAGCATTACCTTCATCCTGTAGGACTCAATTTCTTGCTGAAGTTCCTTGCTGTGCTTCACTTTAGCCATCTTCTGCATAGGTGGCAGCGTCTTGATTTCTACTCGGACTACATCTAATTCATCCTGGTGCAACTTGATGGTTTCCTGGATCTTACCTACATCTGGATGGTCCTGTAGGTTCACCCAAGCTTCTATGCTGTCTTCCATCAGTTTTGCGATGCTGGCCACATTATCTGATATTTTTGCTGCTGAAGCCTTGATGTCCTGATGGCGCTGTTCTCGGACCTCTGGTGGAGTCTCGGGAGGGATGCGCAGTTGAAGTTCTGCGATCTGTTGCTGGTGTTATGTCTTCATCCTTTCAATCTCGCTGCGAGACTGCTGGGCATAGTCTCTCAGCTTAGCGATTCTCTGCTCTGGTTCCTCTGCTCCCTGTATGTCGAAGTCAGAAAGACTCCGACATGCCTCGTCCAGTGCTCGCATCATCGTAGTTGTTTTATGTTCAGCCTCTTTCTTCTATTGTGCTACTTCTTCTAGGCATGCTGCAAAGGTTTTGTTTTGTTTGATGGTGTCTTACAATTGAAGTTGGGACAATTGGTCTCGTGCATGGATCTCCTTTGTAATAGCGAGCTGGCAGAGGTGTAGTTCTGACATGGACATCTTTGTATAATCGATCCCTACGGTCATACTCATCTGGGGCTAGGAATCTATATCGGGCGGTATCAAAGCTGCGCTTGATACCTGTCCTTGGTGATCTCTGGTTGGCCATTGCCTAATATCCTGCTGTGTAGGTGTTGTAGTGCTACTTGTCGTAGTACTGTGTGCTGATTTTGCTGCTAACTCTTTTAGCTCCGAAACCCTGTTTGTTATACCTGAGAGCCCAGCAAGATGCAGTTCCGCAAATTCTGACCATTTTTTAGTAAGCGTTCCCGTAGACTGTTCTAGAGCTTGCTCCAGCTCTTCCAGCGTTATAGTGGCTTCTTCTTCAATATATTTGTCCTTCGATGCTTTTGACTTTTTGCGGGACTGTGGCTTGGTTACCTCTGCTACTTCTGGTGACTTGCGCTTCGTTGATGGGTTAGGATCTGATATGGTCTTGATCGAATCCTCATCCTGTTCGTCCTGTCCACCATCTCCACCCTGGCCGTCGTCATCCATCTGCGAATCACTTAGGTCTTCGCTATCTTCCGATGGGTTTTGCTGCTACGCCTGACTGGTACCTGCGCCAATATTGGTAGCTAGGGAAACTGGAATAGAGGGTTTTTTTCCTATATCTTTCAGCCAGTCAGTCGACCAGTGCTGAACTATACCCCTGATATCTGGTTCATTGACTACATATGGTAATTTAAAGCATTGACGTTGTGGATCTACACGGGCTTGAATGAAAACATGATGCATATCGGCACTGAAGGTCGCGGCGCCCTCGTATTTAGAGAACACCTCATTGGTAAGCCGTGGTGTTCGCACAATCTCATAGTGGATACTCATGGCATAAAATATGAACACAGTGTTCGTCATCTGCTGAGATACCTTATCTGAGGATATCCATAGGGAGGCGTACCTCACTGCCCCTGGCATGCCTGGGTTTAACTCTACAAACTGGGCTTCAGTGGGTTCTTTCCACCCAACTAATGCAATAAGTATTAAAAGCCAGGAATAATGAAAAGGTATACCTTTTTCCTGTGCATCGCGGGCATCCTCCAGGAACTCCTTCGCAAGATATTTGGCCCAATTATAAGTATACCCCTCAGCACAGTTCATAGCAATCCGGATAACCGGAGCAGGTACTTCAATTGGCCTGCATTTCCGTATGAGTTTGCAGGCTAAGAGTTCAGCTGCAAAGCGAATGGGCTGTTCCTGAATCATGAAAGTGTGATATCCCCATTTCCCCTTTGTCAGGCCAAACCGCTCTTTCATAGTTTGCGTGAGCTTTGTATCGTCATGTTTGGACGGAAATTCAGTTCCCGGATCAGGTCCTGCCATTGGTAAACCTGTGATCTTATGGATGAGTGTGGCGTCAATAGGAATTTGCTGGTCCCCTATCCATAAATAGCCATCATGCACTAACGTTAGCAACTGTTTGGTCACTACGGTCACATGTATGCCGCGACCGAAATGGGGAATATCAAGCATCTTGAGTAGGCCAGCTTTGTCCAGGCCTGTAGCCCATGGTTGCACTTCCAGTAGTGTGACCTTATGATCTGGGTACTTAACGCGATGCAAGTATTCTGCTGGTTCAAACTATGGAAACTTGCCATGGTCATTTGTGTCGTGATCACTGTACTTCAGCCAATCGATCTTCCCTGTCATGCTTCCGATCAGCTGAACTCCTTGTGGCAGTGAGGGTGTGGTTAACGTGAACTGCTTTGTTCAATGGGGTAACGCGGCACCTGGGCGAATAGGTTGTAAATATGGTGACCGTGGTGGGGCAATGTTCTCCCTACCCCCGGCTGGGACCTGTGCTGAACTGGTGGGATCCATAGGGTGATCTGCTGGTGTTTTCCCTATTTGCCTCTGCCGATCTTGGTTTCGCTTGGAGCGAACTTCAGTTTTGCACTTTTTCCTGGCAGACCGTGTCTGCATCGGCCGTGGTGGTGCTGGGTGAGGTTCTTCACAGGGAGCATGGGCAGGCGGCCGATTAGAGCAGCTTATCAGACCCTCTTGCTCGAATTCTCTGACCAATTCGTCAATCTCTCATTCTGTTGTCATGGGTTCACTCGTAAATCTTGAAGAAATGCAGAATACAATTTTCCCTAATTTGGGCATACTCTTATACACGCCGTCAATCAAATCGAGCAGGATGGTGCATTGAAGGCACCAAATCTGACGAAAATCTTGTCCAAGTGGAGCTTGATTTCCGATATTGGTCTTAGTACAGGAATTTAAGGTAATTAAAACACTACCGCCGCCAAATTGGCTGCTTCCCAACGGTCGGATTTTAAGGCTCGCTGTGGTTGTGGTCTTCGGCAGGATCCGAGTGTGAGCTTCGTGACAACAAGCACCCTCGGCACAGTATTGCCCTTCGACCCGTCCTGGGAATGCCGGCGACAAGACTGTTAGGTTTGATGGGCTGGCTTCTTGGTTATGCCCCTTGGTTTGGTATTCAATTCCATGTCAGAGCGCGACCTCCATATACCAGTTTTGTGCTAGAGGTTCGAAGGTGTGTATGAACTTATGCACCCACTCTTTGCGAGGTATGTTGTCCCATGCTACATAACTGTGCCTCAAATGTTTCTGAGGGCTTTTCTACCCAATGAATTGACTTCACGCATCTTGGACTTGGTTTATGAAGTTGAGGCGCAGAAACTTCTGACTGGCTTCCCAACTGGGAGTAGACTTGTTGTGATCGGTCCGTCCTGCTACTGTAGCTCCTAATGTTGTCTTCAGAGTCTGCATTCTCTGTGACTGAGGTGCTTGTACAATAAATTATCCAGGGTCAGTCAACCTAACATAGGTAGGAAACTTTCTGGGCTGCGCACTAAGGCATCTAAGAGACTTAGTGAGTTGCACGCACCTATGGCCATGTAGCTCGTACAGTCGATTCTACCAATTCTCTAGACCATCATCTAAATCAGACATGCAGGAGCTATCACATTGCCAATCTAGTACGCCATCGGCATCAGGCTCGACATAATCTGCTTCCTGGGCTGTAATGTTGTAAATGTGGTCTAGAGTATCCTCCTCCCCTTCGTCTCTGATTGGTTCTATATATCTTTCTCCTTGGGATGGGTCGAGGGGTATGATAACTCGCAGACCATTTCCTTTGAAGGTCATCTGTCTCCTCTTAAGGTTGATGGTTGCAGCATTTTCCATGGCCCACTCGATTCCCAACAAGGCTGGATAAGGGTTGCTGTCACCAATGATCTCGATAACTTCAAAATCCGCTAGAGTGCTTACCCCATCAAGATCTATGGGAACACTAAGAAGTCTCCCTAGGGGCACAATCTTTTGCTGGTTAGCTAATCTCAATTGTATAGGTGACCAATCCAGGGAAGGTTTTCCCATTTGTCCCCAAGTCTGCTTGGGTAGGACATTAACTTCTGATCCAAGATCCAAAATGACATCAGTCATATCATATTCCCCTATCTGAACATGCAATCTCATTTCCCTCCCCGTTCTTCGGACACGACTAACAGTTTTCTCCTGATCAACTCCTCTCTGAGGGTCTGTGACAGCAAGAACTTTTTGCAGCTCTTTTAAAGCATTCTGATTCCTCAAGAGTTTCATACAACTCTGTAAAAAGGAGGAGAGTGTACTTACTTTATCCGGCGAAGCATCTTACGGCTGCGAGGCCTACTGAGGTTGTTGTGCAGGTACTGCGGGTGTACGAGGGTCAACAATATCGCACGGAGCCGCCTTGACTATTGCTTGGTCTTGCACAGTATTAAGTGCTGGGACTTGCGCGGAGGCCTTACGTGCGCACACCTCGACAGGTTGTTTCTGCGAATGCTGAATTTGTGTCCTCGCGCCACTCTGGGTGACCACATTGATGGCTGCAATCGGTCTCTGCTCAATTGAAATCAACTGAATAGTCTGGGTAGGGCCACTGTTGTTTTCCTAAATCTTTGCTATGAGCTGGGGACACTGTTCAAACATGTGGTCTACTGCGCGGCAATATCGACAGGTTGTGGTGGGGTTCCGACAGTCACGAGCCAAATGGCCAGCTTAGTTACAATTGTAACACACCACCTGGCCTCGACCTCTCCAGGGCATACCACCACGGCTGTGACCTCCAAAGGCACCTCTTCCAGAGGCACCGCCGCGGTAACCATAGCCGTCATTATTCTGGACTTCATTTTGCACTCGGCAGACGTCAGAGATGCGCTCTCGCATGAGGTCATAGCTACGACACTCTTCTTCATTATGCCCTACTAACTTATAGAACTTGCAGTAGGGGTTCTTGGGAACTTGAACATATCACTGAAGAAGATGGCAATTTTCAGGGTGATGTTGGCTAGTGGTTCGACAAATCTCACAATATAGAACACCTGGATTGAATTGGTTGGGCGCACCCGTATTTAAGTAGGGTCGGACCCCAGGGCACTGGTCCCTATCGTGACCTTCTGTCTGGCATTGCATACACCAGACCTCCTCTTGACTGGTTTTATCCTTCTTCATATCGCGAAGCTCCAGGGCCATGGCTTCTAGCTGCGCTTGGATTTGAGCAAGACCGGAATCATCTCCGACGGGGGTGGTTTCTAGCTTCATTGCAATTTCCAGAGCTTCTTGCTGGTCAGAAACCTTCTGTTGCATGAGCGGAGTTCGGATATGTGGTAATAATGTTGCGATAAACCATTCCATGTGCTGTGCAGGACTAATGGTAAAGCTGACTTGGTCTAGTAGAACTTTGAATCTCTGGTCAAAGTCCCACACGGATTCACCGCACCGCTGTTGAATCTCTTTGAGCTCAGTGATGCTCTGCGATTCTGATTTAGGCTTCTTAAATTCTTTGGTGAGGGCTGCCTTAATCTCATCTAAAGTAGGGTTCTAAGTACTGGAGAATTTCATGAACCAGGTCAAAGCCCGGTCCTGGAAAGAAGTAATGAGCTGCACGGTTCGCACATCCCGGTCTGTAATATTCTTCACGTTCCATACTGCTTCACATAAAAACCAGAACTGTTCGGGGTCTTCGGATCCCATGCCTTTGAATATGGGAAACTTAATATCATCAGCTAGGTGGGCCATGGCAGTTCTGGGAGGGTTGGGAGGGGGACAGGATGTCAAGGGAGGGGGATTTACAGAGGCAGATTGACCTGTGGCCGAAATACTTGGACTTGGTTGACTGTCAGACTGCAATGAAATTTCAGGGGTAACAGGGCTTCGCTGCAGGGTGACAGGGGGGTTTCCAAGCAAAGGGATTTCCTCAAAGCCTGACTCTTCATAATTTACAGGGAAAGATGCGGTAGCCTGACCTAAGGAATAGGAGTCAAAATCTCTTTTGTACCTTTTTCCACTTCGCAGCAAACCACTTTGCTCGTCGAAGGTATTATCACTTGCAAACATATGTTAGTACTATGAAGCTAGCAGTCTGATTCAAACCACAATATACCATTTTCAGCTAATAGTATTTTAATCCGCAAGCTTAATGAATTCAAAAACTTACCACGGGGACCTTTGAAGAACTGTCATTTAGCTTCGCTGAAGGAGGTACTTGTGTGAATGGAAAACTCTATTACGAAAGCTTCCAATGTGCGTGTCGTCCAGAAATCAACAGTGCAGGATACCTTGTTGTTCACGTGTTGCACAAGATTGACCCTCGTGGGGGTCCACGTGGGAACCTGTCGAGCTTGGCAGTTCGTCCTTCTTTCTGTTAACCTAGACAACCACTGGTGCAACTCTATGTGGATACTACTAAAAAAAAATTCATAAGCATCACAAAAAACATACCTTTGTAAAAAGTCACGTGCACTACAACGCGAATTTGTGTTCTCTTGTTACGCGAATTGCAGATAAGGCTCAGCAAACCAATCACCGATTTCCGTCACAGAGGGCCTCCAGAACATAGCCCTCGAGGTACGACGTAAACCCCTCTTGAGTAGATACTGAGTTCAACCAGCAACGGAACCAATTTGTTGGGAAATAGGGCAGACCCGGGTTTAATCCTTTTATGTCGCACCAACAAAAGACCCACTGTGTTGGCCCTTTCGGCAACAACCTGTGCACAGGTTGTAGTCTCACCCGAAACAGCAATGGGGTGCCGCAGAATCAGGTTTCTGCAAGCAGAGAGGGATATTACTGTACCTTAGCCTTTACTAACTTATTAATCAATAATTACACAGCTGTGTCATTCACTTTTATACAACTTCGCAGATAGATAAACAACCGTGACTTGCTTAACCCACTACAGGGAATTCACAGCGAAGATTGTTATTAGCAGTGATCTAAGTTATCAAATGTATACAGTTATTAATGCATAAAAGACAACAGAAATAGAAACAACACAAGAAACCACAACACCAAATAAAACGTGGTTCACCCCCAGTGTAGGGGCTACGTCCACAAACTATGTTTTATTCAACTTGCTACAAAGCCATAGTTCGATCTGTGCACTCAGCTGTAGATCCCTTCAGTCCTTAACAGCCACGCACACAGCAGCAGGCCTCTGCGCACACAGCTGCAGATCTTTTCTCAATCTTCTTACAAAAACCCTCTGTGCACACAGCTGTAGAGGTCGTCCACGCACACAGCTGGGACTTAACCTTTCCTTACAAAATCAACCTTAACTTCTCCTTAATCTTTCTTACATCATAAAACCTAACTTTTTCTTATTTACAAAAATGCCTATTTATACATCGTGTTATTACAAAACCATGGCTTCAAACCATGGGCACCCAAAACCCTAAACCCTGGATTTAAACCATGGGTTTATTACAAAAAGGGGTTTTGACTTACCCCGACACCCCTAAGACTATTTTGACCCATAAATCCGCTTACAAACAACTGCGGAGTTACCAAAACTAATAATCCTTAGGGTACGCATCCCAACAGTTTCATGGAGATGCATGTCAACACTAAGGCTTAATTGGTTGTAAACTTCTCCATTTTAATCTTAATGCAAAGCTGATTTTCGTCCCACTTTCCTGTTGTTGTTTGATTTCACATGTAAATGTTGTTGGACTCCTTAGTCACTGACATGGATTAATATATTATGTTCTGGTAGCTTTGATGTGTTTTCATGTTTAATTTGATTATAGGTACATAGGTTTAAAATCGAAGCAAGCATTCCAGGTATCTACGATATCCAAGGAGGCTCTTCATCCTTTGTCGTTCATTTGTTCTGGATCTGAACCATTAAGACCAGAGGAACAACTTCTGTCCGCAGAAGGTGAAATATTCCTGCTAACAACGAACAACGTAGAGATGCGTTGACATCAAACGAGACTCATAAAAATAGGGTTAAAAATCAATATGATAAATCGGTCAAACCTAGAGTTTTTTCTGAAGGGGAACTTGACTTTCTCTGGGATCAAGACAAAGAACCCCTGGGGGCAGGAAAATTCAGGTCTATGTGGTTATGACCCTATGTCGTGTCAAAATATTTGAAGAAAGGGGCATATGAATTAACCAATTTCTAATGGAATAAGCTACCAGATCCTAGAAATGGGCTCTACCTGAACAAGTACTATGCTTAGGCTTAGCACTTTTTCTTGTATTTTTATTGCATGTAAATTTATGTACAATAGTTATCAAGTTTGTGTTCTTACATCATCTGTTGGTTGTTACAAATGTCTTTCAAGTGGTTCATAGGTTTTGCAGATGGCGCTAGTCATCACACTTGCAACTTGGCTTCATCCACATGGGTTATTTACTCACACTCAGGACAGGTAGTTTCCTCTAGAGGCGCTTGCCTAGGTCCTGCCACCAATAATGTAGCTGAATAGTGGGCCTTCATTGAGATTATATGGGATGCCTTGTCACGAGGCATCACCCAGTTGGAAGTTAGACTTGACTCTCAACTAGTGGTTTCCCAGCTCAATCGAGCTTATCAGGTGCGAAACCCTATTTTGTTACGTCATTTTTTGCAAGTCCAATTATTGGAAAGAAATTTTCATTTTATTACATTTAATCATGTTCCAAGAAATCAAAATTCATTAACTGATGCATATGCAAACTATATCTTAGATTGGTACTTAACACACATTTCATAAAACTACATAACAGATACATTGTGAATACATGTAAATAAACTGACAATATGTGTGTGTGTGTGAATATCTGTCCATAAGATAGATCAAGTTTTGATCCTCAGATCCAGTCATACATGTGTACATATACAAAAATATAAAAAAATTGGATCACAATCCATAAAATGCCCCTAGACCTAATCTTGACCACCTTGGTCATCCTTACCACCTTGGTCACCCTGGTCACCGACCTCCTTAGCTTCTTTAGTTGCAATAGCCTTCGCAGCCTCTATGTAGAAAAGTATAGCCCTAACTACCCTTCTTATAAGGTGTATCCAGGTGGGTGGAATCCTGACAACAAGTTCCTACATAATGGTAGGGATTTGCTCAATGCATATGGTTGGGACTCTATGGGTAAGCCTGGATAGCTTCCCTGAGTACCCTGATCAAAACCTGATATTCCCCTGCCACCAGTTGTACATACATCCTAGGATTCCCATCAGGGTGGACAGGTCCAATATTTGTATTTTAAACATTAAATGGATTAAACAACTCTTATACATATGTATATATATTTATGATAAAAATTCATAAAAATTTAAAAAACTTGAAAAACCAAAATACCTAATGTTCCCCATACTCCTCCAGGAGGGAGGACAAGGTCATTATCAACTCGAAATTCCAAAACAACATATGGAAACTGCTCCAGTGCTGGCAGCTTCCGCCCCCACCATAAGTAGAAATCATCGTCATATACGCTATGAATTGATCCACCACAGCCCCGGTGAAGGAAAATCTCTCCCCTCCTAGTCAGTCTAGGTTGATGAGGAGAGAAGGCTGGAAGTGGTACCATAGGGCTGATTATGGGCACTCTCTCAAAGAATAAGGCCACCAATACACTAGAATACCCAAAAAAATTCCGCCGACCTCTCTTGCAGTCAGAGAATTGTTTTTTCATTATCAGGATTACTCTCGAGCACCAGTCAAACACAGAAACCTGTAGGCACTCTACAACAATTCTCATCTGGTTTCAAGTATCAAGATGGAGCGATGATGATCCTGCAACCCTCAATATAGTACTTACCAACACTTGCAGTGGGAATTTACTAATATTTACAATAGGGATGCATGATCCCTTTTTTTGACTGTCGGGCATACAATAAGTGTTGATGTAATCTTGAACACGGTCATCACCCCTGCCAGTGCCCTTGAGGTTGATATGTGTCCCCTGTCTAGACAAGCCCATAATGAATTATATGTATTCCAATTCCACCTCTAAGATTTCACCCTGAAGGTCAAAGGCCCCAAGGTCATGGTCCCAATAGCCAATCAAAAAGTCTAGCAAACAGACATTGGCTCACATAGGTGAATTACAAAAGAACTTTATTAACCCACTTTTCTGCAACACTTACATAGTGGGAGAATTTGGAGTGCCTCTTGGTCCATATCTTCATGTTCCTTCTTCCTCCACTCCAACACCATGTTTTAACCTGCCCATGAAACCATTATCAAACATTAAAATTCCTCAAAAAAATTGTTTTTGGCCTTAACTATCTTTTTCCTATGTCACGTCGTACACACGACTGTCTTTTATACAGGCCACGTATGACATGCAGGTTTCCTTCAGGAAAGTTGCATATAAAACATGTGTACACGACTGTGTAAGTCACCTACCCACGTGTACTACATGACCCCCTTAAGATAGGCTTAAAACATCCAAATTTGCACAAAATTGAAAATGTAAACGGTTGAAATGGAAGAGAATGAAGAGCTAGCTTACCTAGACTTGTGGTATCAAAGATCGTCCACTCGTTTTTTCACATCGAACAATTGAAGTCAGAGGTAAAAATTTCCTATATTGAGTAGAAATATGATGGTATGTTTTGATTTCTATTTTGGACTATATATAGAAATAACTTCAAATTATGGGTTTTTAAACTATAGTTTTCAAATTGTATTATAATTGAACTAATACCATGTCATGCTTTCTTAATGCAATAGGTTCAAGGTCACTTAAAGTGGTTATTCACTCATATAGGATAGGATTTTGGTCATTTATATGCATTTTTGCATCTATACCTAATCCATTTTAACCCTAGGATCACTACTTTGACCACGGACTATGGTGTTTAAACCATTATTACCTTGTCTATACCATTGTTCTTCCGTGGATAGGGCCTTCCTTCCATGAGTACCCTAGTTTAGAACACATTGTTGTCTTTTGGTACTCATGCCACATTTGTCATAGGTTCAAGGGAGCCTTCTTATCTATTTTTCACGCCAAATTGAGCCTCATTTTGGTCTCTTTTTACAAGCTATCCCCTTTATAAGGCTCCCCACCCTTATGGAGTTTCTTTAGTCCAGGTCTAACTCCTCAAAACAGAATTGACTGCCGAGTAAACTTGTTCATTCAGGCTCATTAAGAATATGTGAATGGGCATCCACATTGGTGGTAGGTTATCACTTTCTCAGACCATGTGGAATAATACGAGAAAGGAACACTCTCTTTTCTACAGAATTGAGAAGAGTATTCTTAGGTATAGGTTTATCACTTTTCTAAACCCAAGGGACTACATTTATGGAAAAGGAGCGCCCAGTTTGAGATTGGTTTTCTCTTTTTCATTCTTTGGACCTAAACATGAAAAATATTATGAGTGTACTTTATGCCTTTGTGATGCTCGCTAAACACTAAATAACAAAGCATTGAGTTTATTGTTGTAATCCCCATTTCTCGTAACCAAATGGATCTTTCCGAGTGATATTGCTTTCCTTCACACTCATAAAACTCAAGCTATATGCTGCTTTTGAAGGGGCGTTGGGTAGGTGGTAATTTAACCTTTTTTGGACCCCCTTGACTAAGTACGAAAAAGGTGCGCCTTACTTCTTCCAAAGCTAAGAGAGTTCTTTTGTGGTATGTTTTATACTTTTCTGGCCTCAGGAGACTAAATTGGATGAAAAAGCACCCCCCTGGAGTCTTCTTCATAGTTTTTAGACTCTGTAAACATGAAAACACCAATGAGCATGTACTAGTTTGGGCTCGTAAACTCCAGGAATCAATGACATTATCAAGCATTATTCTCTCTCCTCTTCAAGCTTGTCATAAATGAAGAGAGACGTGAGTTGACTTTCCTTGACTTGTTAAAATTTAACAGGAAATATAAGGAAGAAGTTTTATCTTTGGGTTATAAACTATGGCAGCATGTCATCCTTGAACACAACACTTTTGAACATTCTAATACTCATGTTTCAATTTATCCTTCTAGCTCAGCTATCACTTCGAGTCTTTACTCCTCCACTTGTTCTTTATAAATGGGGAATATGCAAATGTCATATAAGTTTAGTTGTCCTATCTATAAGTTAAAAGTTGCTTTGGGTAATCTCTGTGTCGTGCTCACTGTTCAAGGATTTATCCCTTTCGTTGATTATTCTTGATTCCATCATTATCCTATCTGAGTATTATTTGTGTCTACCTTCCAGCATCTAGTTCCTAGTCACTTTTGTGATCTGTTGGAGGATCTATTTCCTTCCCCATAATAGTATGGTTTGATCATCAGTACTTCCTGAAGACAAAGACCTAGAGTTTTGATGATGGTACCTTAGGATTCACTATCATTATTGGTGAACTCCTTTGCTTCAGTTGTTAGTTTCACCTATCGATTAACAATCTGTTGAGTCCTTTCCATGTTCGACTTCAGCACACTTATTCACATGGCTAGGATTGTACTGGTTCCTTTGGATTCTGATGAATACCTTAGGTTCACCTCTATAACCTCAGTTGAGCAAGACTATGCTATGACTAGTTACAGAGCTTCCATATTTTGAAGACTCATCATTGTATATTGTGGATTTGATCCACCTTTGTAATATACGTGGTCTTGTACCCGTATCATATGATGTAATCAAATATTGTAAAGGAGCTAGTGTTCCAGTATATTGAACATGGCATCCTCAGATATGATTTTGTATATGGCATTGATATGTATTTGTTTCAGGTATTTCCTCTGCTGCCTTGGATTTTTGAGTTCTCTAAGATAAATATTGTAATGTATTTCAGCCATTGCTTCCCTCTAACCTCACACATTAGGGGGCATCTGTTATCAGCCAAAATGGCACTTCTCCATCCGAGTGTTGACATGCATTATGTCGACACACAAAAGGATAATTAGGATTGAATTGGACAAAACAATATAGATGTACATGACCATTGATACATGATCTCCATACCAGCTTAATATATTTTTATTCTGAGTCTATGGTTGCACACGCGACTATGTGCATTGCGACCTGCGTGTACCTTGCACATGTGAGTTACCTTCAAGCAACAAGAATTTCATATGTGTCTTGCTTAACAAATACTCACGTGTACCTTATTTCAACCTTAAAAAATATAAATCGTGATTAGATGAGATTAGTTGGGCCGTAATCCATAACTATCTCAACCATCCTAACCTTTGAAACCCCTCTATTTACCAATGTATAAATAGAGGCCTTAGGATGGGTCTAATCAATCAATTTTGGAAGAAAAAAGTTATGCTTATGGTATACCTTCAGAGTCTTGGAGCAGTAGAACTCAGATTCCTTGGTTGCAGAGGAGTCCTTATGTCAAAATCTAGGTTGTATTCTCACCTATTCACTATTTGTCAATAAAGAGAATTCTTCTTCCAATCTTTGTATTGTGCTTTTCTCATGTATATTTGTTAATGAATAATGTTATTTATATTATTGATATGTATTTCATCTAACCTCTGATATATTTATGTATGAAATATTGCTTGAAGAATTGGCTCTTTGCAAGTGAAGAGAAGAAACCCTAGAAGCTTTGGAGAAGATTGAAGAGAGAGAAGATCAAGCTTGGATCAACCGTCATAAACCAGGTAAGCCAAACTCTCTTCCTATTCTCCTTTCATTTTCTGTAAAAGCTAATTGTTTGCAAGTATAATAGTAAGTTGGTAACCCCATACCCTAGGTTACAAGGGTGTATTTTCCTGTACAACACTTGGACCTGTGGGTTATGGGCCCACAATATGGACTTAAGTGTCTTGGAAGCAATGAAAATAAACCATGCTTTATATTCCATCACTCTAAATGAACCTTCATTTCTAAACTAGCGATCTCCTCTAAGTCTGGCGGTCTCGCAAGATACTTCAATGAAGTGAGGTTCATTTGATTTCAACGAGAGATCAGCCAGACTCCCATCTTTAAGCTAATAACCCATGCAATTTGGATTGGAATATTTTACTCCTCCACGATATCACTATTTTTATGGATCACCATTGATCCATCTTGTGATCGATGGTGAATTACCTATTGTTCCTCTCTCACATAGCAACCAAAGAAATGCTCCAATGCAATACTTCACACACCGGAAACTTCAAACATACAACCCTCCTATTAGCGACAGCTCCTTCGCATCATCCTCCCCATGCTTTCTTTCAGCAGAACTCTGAGCAGTCGTTAATATTCCTTAGATTACAAACCCATATGTTGGCCTCTTCCTTATAATTCATTTGTAGAATGAATACATGATGATCTCGTTCTACTATTAATTAACCCTTTGGTAGTTGATCTCCTTCATTAGACTACATGCAAAACATTAATAAAATACATATATTAATCTCTAGATCATGGGACCCATGAGTTATAATGTGGATCACCATCGATCCATTATGTGATCGATGGTAGAACTCTCCCTCTCTTACTTAATTGGAATGCGCCTCCCTTTACTCAGCACTACGGTCTGTCTATTGTAATCTCAAAAACATTATACAATACTCGTTGACTTCATGATTAAAGGCCCAATCAAGCAACATGCAACAAATCATTAGAAAATTGGATCGAACAATTAATGAGCATGAGTTTCATAAAACACAATGGTACATTTTTTTATTACAATGAGCTCGATCATTACAATACTGCCTCTATGGGCCAATCGCCCTCTTGGCGTCTCTCACATGATATATGACCTCTGTTTCTATTATGCGCGTAGGATACATATTTACCGAAACAAATACATCAACGATGAAATCAGAAAAGATACTATCTATACTCAACCAAATAGCTAATATAGATCAATACAACAACCATATCACAACAAACACACGAAATTCAAGCAAATCACATCATCTTTCCCACATCGACCTTCTGGAAGTTTTTGGATTTCGTTTGTTTTAGGATAGGGTTGATGTTCCTGCATCAATTTCCATGGGAAAACCATATCCATGAGCACACCTCTCAATGATGACACATTACTATAGAACACAATTAATGGATAAAGATAAACAAAAGCATAGTAATCTTTGGGATACATGCATGTTGTTGTTGCATATTTTTGGTATTATATTACTTAATTCCTAAGTGGTTAAAGTTGACTATTGAATAAATGGATATGGATCATTTGTAAATTTGTATAAATCTCTTGCTTGGTGAATAAAGAATAATAATTCTATTTAGGGTTTTATTTTTTCTCTTCTTTTCTAGTTACAGATTATTATTTTCAGAATTTTTGCTACAAGTTTCTAATTTTATGATGTGATTCCCAATGGGCCTCACCAAGAAAGAAAAAAACCTTAGATGAGAAAACATTAGAACCATACTTGAATCTAGAACCAAAAGCACAATAGAAATTTAGCAAGAGAAAGATTATGAAAAGACCCGACATGAAGAGGGGTAAGATACAATAGTTTTCAAATAACATGGGCAATAAAAGGGTTCCATATAGGATTTTGACCATAGGCAATAGTAGGAATGGAAGATTAGGATAGAAAATGGACAAAACTAAGAATTAAGCAAATACCCTTCAAATTAAAAAACATTAATCAATTTGGAAGGAAAATGAGGATCCAATGCCTAAGACAACATGTCCAAGAGTTGGTTGGTTTAGAAATCCACCAATAGCAATCAATGACTACTTTGTCCAAACAATTTTACTCGAATTTATATTAATTTCTTAGAGTCCATCCAAAAATGCGTACACCTCATCCAATAGTTGTTAGTAACTTTGTGCATCCTAGTACCACCTATGTTGCATGGTGTTCACCTAGGTTTTCATGAGGGTTCTATATGTTACAAGTCTGATATTTTTATGAAATTCAGGGCACTTTGACAACTCTGGACCTGTTCTTGACCTCAAACAAGGAATAGTAAATAATTATGGTAATTTACGGGCCAATGTGTGGGCTAAAGCATCCATATTGTGGGAATTTATCAATATAAATGAGAAATATATGTGTACTTTGGACCTATCCTTAAACACTCAACAAAACTTAACTGTATTTTGGGAAATATTGTGCATAATGTTAGTAATAAGAGGCATTTATGGGTTATTATGTCCTTGTTGTAGCATTTTTCAACACATGAACGGTCACCAGAATTTAAGAAAATGAAATCTATACTAGTAGGAAAATAACCTCACTTATCATTCTTGTTTTTGAGCTTGAAATGAAGGCAAATCACTAAAATTGGTGCTAAATACATCTCAGTTTACCCTAAATTATTCATGTTCCTATAGAAGCTAATCGACGATGTTTTTTGGGGGAAATTAGAATGTTTCCTGTTGAAGAGACCTTCTAACTTATCAAATATTTTGTGATTGTTTCCATTTTTGGACATGCCATGATGACAAGGTAATATGTATGGGAATAAATCAAAATCATGTGCTTCTAGATGGCATATAGAAATGAAGTAGAGACATTCAACAACACACAATTAGGGTTTGATGAAGTGTTGTAGTTTTGTTTCCTTACCGATAAATTGTTCCATAACAGTAGAATGGGTGGTTTCTTGTCACGGTTCAGTAAAAGCACTCAAATGTAGTTTATGCCTCCATGAAATTCTTCAATATATATGACATCTCAAATGGTGAAAGAGATCTTCTCTTAATTATAGAAATTGTGCAACTAGTTGAGGTAGTCCATGGTAGATTGAGGGAGTCTAAATTTGCTATATTGGATGCGCCATTGACTTAGTATTAGTGGGAATTTCATAGTCGGTCACTAATAGGATGTCACCACCTCAAGAAGCCAAAATATATTCCAAATCAGAAATTAACTCAATGGATATGTCACAAGCCTTGTTTCAAGGAAAGAATTTAGTAGTGGATGTGAAAAGTGGAAATATTCAACTCTAGGATGCTCATTCCATGAAACAAATTTAGTTATGGTTGAAATGTGGCATGGAACTCTTGTTGTCTAAGTGAAAACCACGAATTTATCAACCATGATGTCTAAGTTCCCATGGAGAAAGAACATGTGCATTTAGGTGGTCGAAATATGGAAATTTCTTGTTTCCTCACTTTGGAGAATTGTGGCCACTAACTGTCATATATTACAATTTTAGCATAAACGACAAAAGAATATTGCAGATGCACTAACAGTGAATAAAGTACCCCCTATACAATAATAAACAGGATCGATGACTATCCATTAGGTCAGATTGGTTCCATTATTCCATATATATTGTGATAATTGGTCATTGAAGATGGGGTTTCAAAGGGAACATAATATTTCATAAGACACGACAATGATAGAATGTATCAGTTGGGTCTAGATTCCTTTGATAAACTCATCAATTGCAACCTTTGGATTGTTATATCTTTAACCAACAATTATCAAAACCAAGGATTGAGCCTACAAGATCTTGTTCAACCAAGAAGAAAGGGTTGGTTTGCATCTATCTTCATCATATTTTCATTTTAGCATACCAATTGAATCATGGATCCATCTCTCTTTAACCATGTGAGTTTGATGACTGAGTCACCAATACTTGAAGTCAAACATTTTTGGGTATTAACTTACCCAAGAATAGGTCTATTTGTGAGTCATTCATAAGCTTTAGGTCAACCTCCTCTGAGATGGATGGTCTACACAAGGAGAATAAATAGTCATTGCATCCTAGTCGAGACTATAGGTTAAGGCCTTGCTAAGATTTTTTGCAAAGAGTGGATTGCAAGGAGATGTAGATTATCATAAGAACCCTTGAGGCATCATTGCCATCCATTAGATAAAGTAGATAATATAATTTTATTAATTTCCAACAAATGAACAAAAATAGTTCAATGGGATTGTGCAGTGTCGATACAAAGTTGAAGTGTTAAGGCTACTCCTATAAATGTAAATATTTATGGAAAATATAATATGTAAGATGTAAATTGTAGTGGCTCAAATCCTGAGAGGAATAAAATGCTTTGGAATAGGGTATGAAAAAGAGCCTTAGGGTTCCAAATTTTGTGTACATGTGGAAGGATATGGGAACCTCTCCTCCTTTAAAGTATCATCTATCGAATGTGCAACTCTTATAGTATCCAAATACAAATAGATTAAGAAACTATAAGTCTGAGAAATATATATGTCAGAAAGAGATTTCCTGCTCCCAAGATTTGTAGGGAGTGGGTTTATTGTCCTACATTTCCTCATTCTTCCGACCTAGGTTCAACAGACCCACAAAACAAACAAAACACCCAAATATATAGGCTCGACATAGTAAGCTCAATCGAAAACACCCGCAATGTAGGTGCAGTCTCACTCGAGATATTTTAATGTGTAACTTCTAGAACCATGTTTCCAATTGACAAGGGATTACAGTCCCCTAGAGTGCAACCAAGGCGCTCAACAGAGTCGGAAGATTGGAGTCTCTTTACTAGCTCGACAATGGCGCAACAGTTGGACACAACCAATGTGAGACATAGCATTTCCCTTGATAACTTATCAGTAAAAGAACTTGAAACTATATAAATTACTGTCAATGTTACTGCCCATTCTATCCGCCTTAGTCTTGTGACGGAAGCGTAACTGTGCGAGACAGGTTATTCTTAACAATAAATGATAACGGCATGACTCTATTACAAATTAACAATATTTAACATGAAATAATTAAAAATGCTTCGATGATGCTTTAGTCATTCATTCATTCAACTAATTTTATCAATATTGCAACATTCACTTAAGCAATAAACATAAACAATACAAGATAAACCACAAATATTCACCAAGCACATTCATTCAACACAATATGTAACGTGGAAACCCACCCGAGAAAAACCACAAAGGTGCTCTTCATATGGCATAGAAATATATGGCACCTTTCAGTATGCGACTTGACTATAGACTATTTGAGATATGTCTTTTCAGCTTAGACTCTTTCTTGCTCTCATTCTCTCTCATTTTATTATGCTTTCTTCTACTCCTACTAATATGCAGACATCCTGGATCGACCCTTCTACTCTACTATCCATGCAGTCAGCTTCAGATTGACTCCTACTAATAGGAAACCCTTCTGTAAAATGGGTTCCACTTAACAGCCCGTGAGAACACTACTATCAGACTTCTCTCTGATTTCTTCAACGATTTCCTAACTTTTTCAACAACAACCAACCTAACTAATGAACCCTTATACATAATGGGTTCTTCATATTTATAGATTCTACAACGCCATGCAAGGTCGACTGGGTACAACTAATTTATTACAGTCATAAATAGCCACAAAAACGTCTTTCAATACATTTATTATAGGCCATAACTAGATGCAAAAACCTCTTTCAATATTCCACCACCTTTAGTACCTACGACCTCCCTATCATGTCACTTTCCATCCTTTACTCTTCTTCCTACATGTAGATTTTCTTTTCTTTTGTCACACTATTCCTTGTCGCATATTTCTCTCTTTTGCACTTCCTTTCCTTCCTTTTCCTGTTCCTTCTTGTTGGGCGCTTGCACTTCTATTTATTCATTGTGCTCTTTACTGGACCAACAAGCCCCCAACACTCACATGTGGCTCGTCCCAAGACACTAAGCAAATCTATGGTTCTGGCACTTGCTGCGCCCTGGTACCGACCTTGTCCTAAAATTATTTTAGAATTCCTTGCACTTGGACAACTTCTTCTTCTACTTCCTCCGCTTTTTCTCCAATTGCTCGACACGGTCGGAACTGATATGTTCCAATGGTACATCTTCCAGTGACTGAGTTATATGCTGGAGCTTCTGTGTACAGAATGAATGAGCCCTGTAACTCATTCGGATTCTGATTGGTGTGTTGTAACTTCATCATTTCATCTCTGCTCCTTATCACATGGAGTTTTTACTTCTTGATGCAGTTGTTTCATCTTGAATACCTTAGCAATATTTTCCTTGATGGGTATCTTCTTCATGTCTTCCTTAATCACTGTTATTTTTAACTTAACCTGGCACGCGTCCTCTATGAATTTCACCACTGTTTCATTTTCTAGGAGTGATTCCCATGTCACAGATACGGCATCGACTGCTTCGTTACAGAGCTTCTCTCCTTGATTAATTCAATGAATAGCTTCAGATGTTATTTTCCTGTGCTCTTTTAGGACCTCAAGGGGTGTGCTTGGTCTTTGTTGCGCTTTAAGCTCTTCCACCTATTTCTTTAAGTCCACGGAAATCTTGGATAATTGGGCTATCTTGGCAGTAGCATCTGCTTCCTCTTGGACTTCATCCGCTAGAAATTCTGCTACTGCCATGCTAATGGATTCATCCAATGTAAGCTTGATTTCTTCTTGCGCCTTGATCTCTTTCTCCTTCTCCCTAAGGTGGGCCTTGCACTATTTTTCCTTCCTTGTTTCCTTTTGTTCATGATATGCAAGAACATTTTATTGGATTTTGATTTCTGTTGCGGTTGCATGTTGAACAACATATCCTTCGACGAATGCTAGTTTGGAAAAATCAATAGTCAATTTCCACAACTCATGGGAGACATCATCAAATTCCTGCTCTCTGTTTTCCAATGCTTGCGCTTTGATCCCTATCTCCAGCGACTTGAGGAATTGTTCGCTTGAAATACCACTTCCTTTGACCTCGCATGTACCCTCTAAATCTGGTATGTTAAGGTTGGTAGGATCATCGTCTAGTTCTCCATCCAGATTGTAACAAGCCATCCATTTCTAGATGGTCGCACTGCACTGGTGGGAATTTTCCACTTCGTTAGCGATTTCAAAAAATATTTTCTCCTTTATCATTTGCAGAACGACATTGTCTATCGGTTGCTCATCAACAAATGTAAAGGTGTGCGTGGATTTTTTAACCACCTCATCCCAATACTGAGTTCCTTGTCGCAACTCCATGGATGTGTACTAGCTCCTTGGTTTCATTTCCAATGTGTGTATGAAATGATGGACCCATTCCTATCATGGGTATTTTGCAAATGTCGTGTGACACTGATTGAGGTGCTCGACAAGGTTTGATAACCCTGTGTACTTCTGACTCAAAACTGTGAATTCTTCATCGAAACTAACTTCCAACAATATTTTGCATTGTGGCCATTCAGATATGGATTGCTTATGCATACCCCACCATCTAGCAAGCGTAGCTTTCAACACATATTCTAACACAGACAAGCGTTGTGGTTCTATTACTAGTCCTTCAAACTCACTTAGAAAGGTCACAAGGTTAGGTAAGCCCTCATATGTTGGTAACTCCCTTGACTGATTCATCACCTATCGCACATACTAGGTAATCCTGGTGCATCTCCTCGTAGACACTTCATGCATCTTGTTTTTCCAATTCTCCAATGCCTCTCCTGAATCCTATGTGCATGAGCTAGTACTCCGCCAGCTCAGGTTCCCATCCACTGTAGGATTGATGTAATCCTCTTTTAAGGTAGTGACATTGTAAATATGGTCCTGATAATCACCCTATCCCTCGCTATATACTGGTTTGACATAACGATGCTCTGATACTATATTAAATTGAGCACATAGATCTGTGGACAAACACACAACTCAAAATATTAATCACACAATTTACTCAGTTATTGAAGAATGAAATAGTGCAAAATGGTTTGTAGCTGTGAATGCTTTTCATTAATCAAAGAGCAATTAGATAGATAATTACAATGAAGTACAATGTCTTTAATAGCCACAAGAAATTCGAATCCACATGAGGAAATTCGAATTTATTAGACTCTACTTGATTGTAGGTAACTAAGACCTTGTCTAAATCACTATCGAAGGACTCAATAGTTAACTGACCTTGTCTAAACCATAATCGGAGTTCATCAGAGTTATAAAACACAAATCAAGTGTTACATTCAATGTTGACTAAGGCTAACTGACTGTGGTAGGTGAGAAATGTGCCCCTCCCGAGTTCATTCAAGTAAACCTAGCACTAACTGAATGTAGAGGACTAGAGCTGAATGTAATTGACTCCTAACTTAGCTTAACCAGTCATCAACTGAACTGAACTAGCCTTGGTTGGTTTCAGCACTCCCAGTGCAATCGGTGGCAGTGAGCCTCAATTAGTTTTCCCCACACTTTAGTAACTGAAACATGTGCCCCACTTAGGCCAAGTGGACCCAATGGTGTTAATGACTATAAATAGACTGGATGGACTCCCGATTTAGACATGACTCCCGATTTAGAAATATGACCAATTTGGACAAGGGAGGATTAATAATCCTAAAACCCCCCCTAAATTCTAACTTGGAAAATATTTTGGCCCTGGTAAATAAGACCATAGGTTACCCATTACATCATGTAAAGTAAAGTAACTGCTCAAAAACAAGGTGCTGGGGAAAAACAACATGGGAAAAAACCCCTCCTCTAATTAAGCAGGTAGAATCGGGATCAATCTGGTTCTTCTGTGCACAGGTATCTTAGGGCCTGGCATGTGAACCTCTCCATCATTATGTCTAGAGGAATATTCCTCTTTGGAAGAAGAATGATATGTTCAACTAAATCAGAAATATAGACAGCTGTCGGATGAAGACTGGACCCATGTAGAGAAACTGAAGTCAACTAATAAGTGAGAAAAAGGTTCTCGAGGATTCAGAACATGTGAGAAACACTCAATAAACTGATATGTTGAATCCATGAACAGAAAACCATGAGTGGTAAGAAAATCCCCAAGTGTTAGGAGCAAGTGTCCAGGCAGATGCATAAAATCTTTCTCTTTACTAGTTCTGTGAGGAGATGAGCATGTGATCAATGGTAGAGAAGCACTGGGACTGTTGAGAGCGAATGATTGAGATCCATATTCTGATATAGCTTCTAAAATATCTAATGAATCACATAATAAAATATCAGCAACCTCATATGAGGAAACTAACACCAAATCCCCATCAGCAGTTTTGAAGAGAAAGTGCGGTACTTGATTTTTCACAACAGAATTGGTGAGAGCAGCTACAAGCATGAATGAAAGCTCTTGGATTTTAAAATATGAACCAAATAATATCAGATCAGAAATTAAAACATATCTAAATATTTTCAAAACAGATCCAAAACTGTGAAATGGAATCAAATCCCCAGCAGCAGTTTTGTAGGAGACTTGCGGTACTTGTTTCTTCACACCGTTGATGAGAATAGCTACAAGCAATACTGAATGATTATGAATTTGATATATTAAACCAAGAAATATCAGATCAGATATAAATAATATCATATCAGATCCAATAAGGTTAATACCAGATTCAAATAAATGGTTAACCAAAACGGTGGATGCACAGCTTTCTTCTTCTTCAAAATTCTGAATTTTGGTGCATGCAATCCTACAGGAATTCGCTAGAAAATATAGATCCATGGGGAGCGAATGGATCACTCTAGTAATCTTATATTTCATCCAAAATATCCAAGGTATCACATATTTGCACACTAGGAGCAACATTAGAGGGAGAAAAATCAAATTTCTCTTCACTTTCGGAAGCAATTACTAGTAAATTTTGCACATAATTCAAAGGAAAATCACCGGTGAATGTTTGCATGGAAGTGCAGCAGTTTTTTTCTTCAATATCAGAGATTCTAATGTCTTCTTCTATTTCAGCAATATCAGGAGATGAGATATCAGATATCTCATGAACTTCCGGAGCATCAGGAGAAGGAGTCACTACATGGAGACTGTCTTCAATTCAAATTGACTGTGTAGAAGCTTCTGCTTCTTCTTCATCTTGAACAACTTCATCAGAGAGAGTGGAGTCTAAGAATTTTGTATCAAGAGTTCTTATGGTGCTGGATATTCGCTCCAAAATTTGGTTGTGATCCTCATCAATCACTCAAAAGGTTCTGTCCAATCTTGTCCAGAGTTCCTTCGAGTCTTCAATAGATCTAATGAGGTAGCGCAAGCTAAGAGAAAGACCCATTGCTATTGTTCCAAAATATCCATCACTTTTACTCATCCAATTAATCTCACTAAAACACTCTTTACCAAGTCCAATAGACACCCGACAGAGACCTTGTCTCATCAAAGATGAAATCATCTTCTTCTTCCATTCTGAATAGTTTGTGGACAGAGAGAGAAGAGGAACTAATGAATCCATTCAAATTTGTACCTGCAAAAAAAAAAAGGCACCATAAGGTCAGACAGCCTACACTTTTGGAATTTTCTTCACACCTAGCTTAGTTATTCAAGCAAGCTTGATCAACAATTCCTTTGTTTGGGGTATTAAGTGGTAAATTCTTCTCTTTTGGTGCAGTGCTGGAAGGAGCAATTTTGCTCAAAAAATGATCCAGTAGGAGATATGAGGAGGAGAAGTGCCTTTTCCTCCAAGGCTCTGATACCATATTAAATTGAGCACATAGATCTGTGGACAAACACACAACTCACAAGATAGATCACACAATTTACTCTGTTATTGAAAAATGAAATAGTGCAAAAATGGCTTGCAGCTGTGAATGCTTTTCATTAATCAAAGAGTAATTAGATAGATAATTACAATGAAGTACAATGGATTTAATAGCCACAAGCAACTCAAATCCACATGAGGAAGTTCGAATTGATTAGACTCTACTTGACTGTAGGTAACTAAGACCTTGTCTAAATCACTATTGGAGGACTCAGTAGTTAACTGACCTTGTCTAAACCATAACCGGAGTTCATAAGAGTTCTAAAACACAACTCAAGTGTTACATTCAGTGTTGACTAAGGCTAACTGACTATGGTAGGTGAGAAATGCACCCCTTCTGAGTTCAGTCAAGTAAACCTAGTGCTAACTGAATGTAGAGGACTAGAACTAAATGTAACTAACTCCTAACTTAGCTTAACTAGTCATCAACTGAACTGAACTAACCTTGGTTGGTTTCGGCACTCCCAGTGGCTCCTAAATTGTAGGGATTGGTATAGGAGGCTCCTAAACTGATGCAATCAGTGGCAATGAGCCTCAATTAGTGTTCCCCACACTTTAGTAACTGAAACATGTGCCCCAATTAGGCCAAGTGGACCCAATGGTGTTAATGACTATAAATAGACTGGATGGACTCTCGATTTAGACATGACTCCTGATTTAGACATATGACCAAATTGGACAAGGGAGGATTAATAATCCTAACACCTTTTCCATTTTGGCTGTAGGCCTAGCCTCCAGGTAGGTCTTCATCTTCTTCAACAATTATATCTGACCCAATCAGAAAGTCCTTCCTAGCACTTACATCTGACCATGGGAGGAACAAATCCACCACCATGTCAGAAAGGAACACCCATCACTCACATCTGACCATGGGATGAACACATCAACCATGTCAGAAAGATCCAGCACTCACATCTAACCATGGGATGAACACATAAACCATGTCAGAAAGGCTTAGCACTCACATCTGGCCATGGGATGAACACATCAACCATGTCAGAAAGGCTCAGCACTTATATCTTACCATGGGATGAACACATCAACAATGTAAGAAGGCTCAACACTTATATCTTACCATGGGATGAACACATCAACCATGTAATAAAGGGTCGGCACTTATATCTAACCATGGGATGAACACATCAACCATGTCAGAAGGACTCAACACTCACATCTGACCATGGGATGAACACATCAACCATGTCATAAAGGCTTAGCACTTATATCTTACCATGGAATGAACACATCAAGCATGTAAGAAAGGCTCAACACTTATATTTTATCATGGGATGAACACATCAACCATGTAAAAAAGGATCCACACTTATATCTAATCATGTGGGATGAACACATCCCGCAGTCACATTAGAATAGCTTTGTACTTATATCTAACCATGGGATGAACACATCAACCATGTAAGAAATTCCCACGGACTCATCACTTCCCTTTGGAGGGAACCTCGATCTGGAGAGCACCAAGCTTCTCCCTGAAGTACTCAAACTTCACTCTAGCTAATGGTTTGGTTAACGCATCAGCTATCTGCTCGTCCGTCACAACATACTGGAGCTTCACTACTCCTCTCTGCACCATATCGTTGATATAGTGATATTTGATCTTGATATGCTTTGACTTGTCATGGAACACTGGGTTCTCTGACAACTTCACACAACTCTGGTTGTCGCAATATATGCAAGTAGCATTGAACTGGAGATCAAACAAATCAGATAGTAGCTTCCTAAGCCACACTGCCTCATAGCTAGCTGAACAAGCTACAACATACTCTGCTTCAGCTATATTCAATGCCACACAAGATTGTTTCCTGCTAAACCACGAGATCATACCTGATCCCATACTAAAGTAGCACCCTGAAGTGCTCTTCCTATCAATGGCACTACCTACCCAATCTGAATCCACATAACCTTCCAGGTTAATCTTTTGATTCACCTGATACTTGAGCCCATAAGAAATTGTACCCTTCAGGTACCTCATAATATGCTTTGCAGCAATCAAGTGAAAATTTCTTGGATCTATCAGGAACTGGCTCAATGTGTTCACAGCAAAGCAAATATTTGGTCTGGTATTCTTCAGGTACATCAGGGACCCAATCATCGGACGATACATCGTAGCATCAAATAACTTGAATGAAGCATCACTCAATAGCTTCAGGTTTGGTGCCATAGGTGTGGTCATGGCCTTGCAATCCATCATCTCGAACCTATTTAGGATCTCTACTACATACTCCCTTATCCCAGGGATATTTCATTCGCATTCTGCCACACCTCCATGCCTAGAAAGTAGTGCATCATACCCAAGTCCTTCATCTCGAATTCAGTAGCCAGCTTCCTCTTTGTGTCTGCAATCAACCCATCTGTACTTATTAAAAATAGGTCATCTACATACAGTAGGAGCATCACTGGGTTCCCTTCTTCAACCTTATAGTAAAGGTTGGAATCTGCTTTACTCTTGGTAAATCCAAAGCTAGTCAGGAAGTTGTCAATTCTATCATACCATGTCCTGGGTGCCTGTTTCAAATCGTAAATGGATTTCTTCAATTTGCACACATGATTCTTCCTGTCATGTGTCTCAAAATGAGTGGCTGCTCCACATACACCTCCTCTTCTACTACACCATTTAAGAAGGTATTCTTGACATCCATCTTTTGTACCTTCCATTTCATGACTACAACCAGAGCAAGTACTGATTTGATGGTAGTGTATCTAGATATACGTAAAAAAGTCTCTTCATAATCTATTCCTTCTTTCTGGGAGAAACCACGAGCCACAAATATTGCTTTATATTTCTCTATGCTACCATATGCATCATGCTTGATCTTTTAGATCCACTCAGAAGTCACAACAGACTTCCCCTCTGGTCTTGGGACAACATCCCAAACATCATTCTTCATGATCGACTAGTACTCCTCGATCATAGCATCTTTCCATTCTTTCTTCTCTGCTACTTCTTCATATTTGGAAGGTTTTATATCAATGATGTCACATAATAAGGCTACATATCCAGAGTAGGACCTAGTTCTCTTTGTTTCTCTGTTCATTTCTTCTAGAGCCCCATATCTTTCTGCACCTTGGATAGCATCTCGTACCCATGTAGGTTTCCTCTTGTGAGGATTCTTCTCTTGAGGTGGATCTACTGGTTCCTAAGGTTCTTCCATTTCTTGTACCCATGCAGGTTTCCTCTTGTGAGGATTCTTCTCTTGAGGTGGATCTACTGGTTCCTAAGGTTCCTCCATTTCTCAATCTTCTTTTGGAGTTGCTTCGTTCATAGTTATATTACTGATTCTGGGTACTTCCGATTCTTCAAAGTCTTCAAAGGTATTTTTCTGAACTTGATGTAAGTCGAGTCTTCGTCAAATGTTACATCTCTACTGATGTTGCTCTTCCTTAATCTTGTATATTATGTAAGCCTTCGAGTTCTCAAAGTATCCCACAAATATATCCTTCTTTCCTAAAGGATCTAACTTTATCCTCTTTTCTTTTGGAATGTGCATGTACACTGGACACCTAAATATTTTGAGATGACTGACTTCTTGTTTCTCACCAGAAAAGACTTCTTTAGGTGTCTTGTTTGAGAGTACTCTATGTGGAGTACGGTTCTGTAAATACACAGTTGTCCTGGCAGCTTCTGCCCATAGATGAATAGGAAGGTCTTGATCATGAAGCATTTCTGTTGCTGCTTCCATGATTGTTTTGTTCTTTCTTTCCGCAACCCCATTATTTTGTGGATTATATGGAGTGGTCAAATCCCTCTTAATCCCTGAATCTCTGCATAATTATTTGAATTCATTTGATGTGAATTCTCCGCCATTATCTGATCAAAATATCTTGATCTTCTTCTCTATGTGCTTCTCGATCAAGGCTTTGAATTCTTTGAATTTGCTGAATACTTCATCCTTGTTCTTCATGAAGTCTATCCATGTCATCCTAGAAAAATCATCAATGAAAGAAACATAATATACATACCCGCTTAGAGAACTGGATGACATTGGACCGCATACATCGGATTGGATGATTTCCAAGATTCTTTTTTCCTTTCTCTTGCTACTTGGAAATGTCTTCTTTTTTTTCTTTCCTTTTGCACATCCTTTTCATACACCTTCATGTTTTGCCTGCATTTCTGGAAGACCTTCAACATATTTGCTAGCAAGTGGTAGTGCCCTGTAGTGCACATGTGAAATCCTTCTATGCCACAGTTCATTTGGTTCTAGTAAGTCATGAACCAAAGCTTGTTCTGGTTGGCCCTTCAATTTGAATAATCCTCCCTCTTGTTCTCCAATTACTACTGCATCTTCAATAGTATATCTTTTTGGCCACATGAGGACTTAGCCATCTATAAATTCTACCCTCATGCCTTTTGCATCCAATGTAGAGATGGAGAGAAGGTTCTTCTTTAGTCCTGGTACAAATAGGACATCCTTCATCTTTATAGACTTCCAGAGTCTAGTTTGTAGGAGGATTCACCACTACCTTTTATTGGATACTGGTAGTCATCCCCAAGTTTCACCTTGTGGGGTGATTCATGTTCTGATAGTTCACAAAGGATTCCTTAAATCCTGTCATGTGTTTGGAAGCACCACTATTTATAAGCCAATCATTGCTTCCATGTGAGACAGTTCTCATGAGGAAAGAGATAATAACATATTCTTCATCACTTTCTTTCTTGATTCTCCTCTTGGGAGGTACATCATCCTCTGCAGTGTTAGCATGATGTCTTTTCTTGTTTCCCTTCTTCTTGTGAGAGACATTTTTGTTCCTAGGACAATATCTAACATAGTGTCCTCTTTCATCACATGTAAAGCATCTGAATTTAGGTAGATTCTTGTTAGATCTTCTAGGATGAGAGTGCTTACCTTGATGATGGTTTGTTTTTCCCTTTTTGGATTGTACTGTGAGAGCTTGATCTTCAATTCCCACATTTTCTTCTCGAGCTACTCTTCGAGCTTCTTCTTGTGAGCATTCTTGTTGGAGCAGGGCCCCGCAGCTATATGAAAAGCTGCTATCGGAACAAGAAAGTTAAAGGAAGTAGTACCTGAAGCGGTCAAGAAGAGAGGCGCTCAACCACTGCATTTAAGGCAGCGGTGATGATAGGAGGGCTCAGCTACCCTCATGAATGGAGAAGGAGCAACGGGATGAGGTACTAAAGACAAAGGACAGAAGGGGAGCGACCGAGGAAGCGGCGCCCATACCCACGATCAGCACCGGACATCATGGAAGACTGCAGAAAGCTATAGTATGACCAGTAAGCGGTAGTTCAAAGTACAAATAGGCCGACTGTCACAGTTAGGGTCTTTGGGTTACTGTTGGGATAGGCCCACAGTTTTGTATCATGGTGAGACCTTCGGGCCACCTATTTAAGCATGTATTTTGTATTATGAAGGGTTAGATAATCAACTAGTTAGATGGTTAGAAAGTTAGATGCTTAGATAGTCAGTTAGAAAGTTAGACATTGAGAAAGAGTCGAGCTCTAGTTCTGTTGTTCAGTCTGTAGTTATATTACTGTAACCAGTAGTTGACTCCTTGAGCATGAATGTAACAATCCGCAGGGATTGAGAGAGAGAGAAAGAATATATTGTAGGAAGAAAGCATAATAGATGAGAAAAGAGATCTAAGAGAGAAGGGATCCTGGCTGAGTGCATGGAGTTTCCCAGAAGATCTCAAGCTGCATAATAGGTTGTAGTGGAACTGTGTGTACTCCGTCCAGTATAATATAAACACAAGTTCCTGTGGACATAGCTTCCTCCCTGGAAGTGAACCACGTAAAATCCGTGTGTTGTGCAACTGTTTCATGTGATTGTGCTATGCTTATTTGCTATCTGTTATTCGTTACATGAAAATTTCTTATCAGTTAATGAATGTATGTATGCTATCCTTCAGCTGCAGTAACATAGAAATTTAAATGTGAGTTGAATGTGTTAAGTATTATGTATGTGAGTTCATCAGTGCTTGATTCAGACAGTAACAGTTACAGTGTTAAGTGACTTCTGTATATTTAGTTTAGCAAGTGAGCATGATTAATGTTAAGCGTGTTAGACTGTAGAGGCTAAGTGAATTCGTTTAACACCTTGATGAAGGTTAACTAAGCTAGTATACCCAGAGAGGAATCCTCTGGACCTTGAGAGTTGTTAAGTATATTGAGTCTCACTGTAGGAAGTATCGCAGTTTAGAAAGGCGATATCGCACTCTTCGAAGGAGCTACAGTGTGGGATATCACAAGTTAAGAGCAGAGCAAAAGAGTAAGTTTGTGCATCATCCTGGAAGCTATGATGCGATAAGAGTCAGTATCATAGCAAAGTCTGATAGGGAGAGAGATACAGAGTTTGTAGAGAGATTCAACTGGTTAAGTAGAGTTAGCAGAACCCAAGATGCTACAGAACCTAGCTGAGGAAAATTGATTCTTCAGCCAACCCATTTGAGATCACTTCGGGTGAGACTTCAGGCCATTCTGCGGTCTATCATCGAAAGGGCCAGTGAGCTAGGGGTTTTTGTTGGTACAATAAAGTAAACCCGGGTCTACACACCAAAGAAGTAAAAACCAACAATTCTTCCCATAGTCTGCTAAACTTGATTAGTTTCTTCCTGGCACAGATCCCTTGAATGAAGGAGTCCCATGCTCTAGGGAGACCATTCAAGGTGGTCATCACAATCTCTACATTCTCTACATATTCATCTACTGCTTCAAGTTGTTCCTTGATCTGAGAGACCCTTGTAAAGTAAGACTCTATAGTCTCTGCATTCTAGATATTTACATTCTTCAAATGATTTCTCAGAGTCATCTTCTTATTTATGTTCTTCCCTTCAAATAACTTGGTAAGGGAACCAAACATCTCTTTGGGTGTATTTAGGGAGGACACCTAAGGTATAAGGTGATCCTTGATTGAATCAGCAATAATCCTCTTAGCCATGACCAATTTCTTTTTGTGTAAGGCCTTAGTCTCATCTATCTCTAGAACTGGAACCTCTTCACTTATGTAGGAGTCCAATTCATTTTCTTCTAGGACTAGGGAGATCCTATACTTGCAAGCTTGGAATTTTTCATCTCCCTCAAGCTTTTCATCAAGATTGGTATGATGAGACATCTTAACAGATTACCTCAAATGGAAATACAAAATATCTATATCTTACAAATTTAAGATGTCTGAACTGAATATGGAGCTGGATTTCTAGTTCAGGAGTAGATTAGGGTTTTGAATTTTTGGGAGTTTGACCCAACTAAAAACTTCAATTTTGATCTCTAAACTTGAATTTTTTGGAGGATATCAATCCTGGCCTAATATCACTCAAAAATTCCTCTTTTGTGGAAAGCCCTAATTTCCCACTGCAGTGTCGGTTCAAAAACTGAAAATCCTTAGAATCAGATTCTGCTTCGACAGAAAGATGTGCCCTAGAGAGGAGAGTCATCCTAGCCTCCTTTTGATGATGATCTATGGAGAGGAGATCCAAAAAATAGGAATCCCTAGCTTCAACAGTTGCGCAATGTCTTCTTCTCAGGTTAGCTTTGATACCATGTTAGATTTTTATCATTTAAGCTATATGATCTTAGGATCTTATCTGAGAGAATAACAAGCACATCAATCAATCACAATAGACAATGGACAAAAATATTTTCCTCAAGGAAACCATAAAGGATAAAGCCCCGCAACTTCCTCGGAGATAGAATAAGCACCAAAAGTAAAACCCAAAGATACAAAGATGATCTCTTGACAGCAGTTGTCTCTCTCTCTCTCTTGTCCTAGCTTCTTCTCTCTCTCAGTTATGTGCTACAACTGAGTGTGAGCAACTGTGTGATAAATAGAGAGGCTCACTCTCTATTTATACTAGTTTCTGAATTGACATTAACTCATTAGGGCCGACTTCTCTAGGAGAGTCTAATAACCCTAGTGCCCCACAATTGTGGGGACTTTAACCCTTAACCAATAAGGAAGGTTACCCTCTATGACTTTACATGACTTGTTTACATTATTGTTTCTCCCGCTAGGAACATTGGGGTATGACATGAAATGATTACATTACCGATCCTCCCGATAGGAACATCGGGGTACAATACATAAGACATACAAGTGAATACATTCCGAAGTTACAATTACATCAACACCTCCTTCGGGGTCCTTGGAAAAAATTTATTTCTGCCTCATTATACGAGGTTATCATCTCAATTACAAACTCAATAATATATCCTTACAAAATACTATCAACCCAAAAATCAATAGCTCTAGAGATGGGGTTACTTACACTGGTTAAATCACGGATCAGCTAAGCACTCCACTCGACCACTTCCCTTCTTTGAAAGTTTTTTCTGTCGAGTCACCAATATTGACAACCACTCATGCAACACAATAGGAAACATTGCAAAGAAAATTTTCATGAATATCTATGTATATGTATCGGTCCAACTAGTTTTCTGTGCTCAACCATGACCTTGCGCTCTCTCCTTGCTCAAATGCTAATGTCTTAGACTCCAACCAATCCTTGATTTCCTTCTTTGTCAGATTCCACAACATTTCCATTGACTCAAATGATTAAGGGTACAAGAAAGGGAACCATTTTTTGGCCTACTTTTCCTCACTCTCGTGACCCAGGTTTAACAGACCCACAAAACCAACAAAACACCCAAAGATATTGGCCTGACAGAGCAAGCTCATTCAACAACACTAGTGATGTAGGCACAATATCACCTGAGATATCTTAATGTGTAACTTCCAAAACCATTTTTCCACAGTCGACGAGGGATTATTGTCCCCTGACGCACAACCAAGGTGCTTGACAGAGTCAGAAGGTTGGAGTCTCTTTACTAGCTCGACAGTGGCACAATAGTGCGACACAGCCAACATGTGACACATCCTTTCCCTTGACAACTTATCAATAAAATAAACTGAAACTGTATAAATTAATTTCAAGGTTCATATGAATTCTATCCTCCTTAGTCTTGTGACGCCAGTGCAACTATGCGACACATGTTATTCCTTAACAATAAATGACTTTGGTGCGATTGTATTACAACTTAACAGTATTTAACGTGAAATAATACAAAATGCTTTGACGATGCTTTATCCATTCATTCATTCAACTACTTTTATCAATATTGCAACATTGAATTAAGCAATAGACATAAACAATACAAGATAACCCACAAATAATCAACAGGCACATTCATTCGACATAAGATGTAACATGGAAACCCACTTGGGAAAAACCACAAAGGTTCTCTTCATCTGGAATGAGAAATATATGGCACCTTTTAGTCTGCAACTCGACTGCAGACTTTTTGAGATATGTCTTTTCATCTCAGAATATTTCTTTCTCTCATTCTCTCTGGTTTTATTATGCTTTCTTCTACTCCTACTGACCTGCCCATTGCTTAGATCGAACCTTCTACTCTACTATCTACGCACTCAGCTATAGATTGACTCCTACTAATCAGCAAACCTTCTGCAAATGGGTTCCGCGGCTCAACATCTTATCACAACACTACTATCATACTTCTCTCTCATTTATTCAACTATTTCCTAACTTTTTCAATAACAACCAACCTAACCAATCAACCAACCAACAAACCCTTATACAAAATGGGTTCTTCCTATTTATAGATTATACAAGACCACGCATGGCCAACTGGGTATAGCTCATTTATTACAGTTATAAATAGCCACAAAATGTATTTCAATACATTTATTATAGGCCATAACTAGCCACAGAAACGTCTTTCAATATCCCACTGCCTTTATTACCTACAGCCTTTCTGTTCTATCTCTTTCCAGCCTTTACTCTTTTTCCTACCTACAGATTTGCTTTTCCTCTGTTGCACTATTCCTTGTCGGAACTTTCTCTCTTCTGCACTTCCTTTCCTTCCTTTTCCTATTCCTTCTTGTCGAGTGCTTGCTTTCATGCATGTGCTTGCACTTCTATTTATTCCTTGTGCTCTTTCCTAGTCCAACAGGGTTGTCTGCTGGTTTGGTGTTCATTGTGCCAGGATCTAATTTGGAAACTCCAAAAGGGTGTCATTAGTGGGGGCTAGACTTATTCTTAGGATTTGGTAAATATGTGTCTAGAATGGTACTTCTATTTGACATCATCTCAATGCCCTTATTTTATCATAGATACCAGTAAACCCAAACCTACTTACAAATTGAAGGTGAGAAACTTTACTAGCACAAGGAACAAAAACCATACTAATGCCATAAAATATAGGAAACATTTCTTTAAATAAAATAAGTAAACAAATAATCAGATATACATGCATACTGAAACATGTTAACAAAATTACATACTAGCATTTCATGGTAAATAGAATTAAACCCTTGTGAATGTGTCAATATCTAGGATCCTCACAAATGGAAACCTTCTAACAATTTCATAAAAACGGGTAGTGAACCTGTGGTGATCTATGGATATATAGGCCCATTTACATATACATTCTGAATAATTTTAAGAGACTCTCCTAGACATTCCTTCATCTCATTCTATTTTTTTTAGCAGGTCCAATTCACTATAAATGGAATATGTATTCCATAAAGCTATATTTAAGATATCTAAAACACTAAGAAAAATCATAATGCAACAACACACGAACATGAAAAAAACTCTCAACAAATTAATCAGAAAACCATCATGTTACATTATGAACTAAAAATCATGTTACATTCTAAACTAAAAATATCTCATATACAATTTTTATATCTCACCAAAATAGCATGGATATTATGTCGCTCCTCATATCACATCATAATACTAAAATCTAATTCCCACATCTCACATCCTTGCTTCACGACCATGCCCAACATAAAACTTTACAATTTATGTAGCAACAGGAAAAAAGTCTTATTGTAATTGAACCGGTGCATCTCAATACAAGGACCCACATATTCCATACTAATTACACTTACCTCCATCATAAAATCAATCAAATGCAAATACATGGTTGAGGGAATAAAACAATACTCTAAAAGGGCGCTCATGTATTTATCACGGACACTAGTAAATCAAAACCTACTTATATCCCACTTACTAACCAGGTGAATTATAGTTTAGTTTCACAGTTGTTGAGTTGACTTCTATGGTTCTCAACTGTTGTCAAACACTTGTACTACCCTTTCTCCCAATATGTTGTTATGAATGCAAGAGATGTATTGTGGTGTTTTAATGGTTACTTGGTTACAAATTGTGAAACAGGTTACTTCAATCCACTTTGTATTGTTGGTAAAGTTTTGGTGAGGAAAGATGTGATTTTTGGTACTCTTTTGGTGTAATACTTTAGACAAACATTTTGACAATGTTTGAGTTTTAATGCCTTTAACCAAATAAGAAATATTGCATTAAAAAACAAGACCATAAATGCTAGGAACAACAATAAGAATTGTATTTTGTTGTTGACCTGGAATTTATGCTTGAGGATCTACCCAATACAAGAGGAATATCAAGCGTCTATAACAAAAATTGCCCCTTACAACAAAATGAATCCTGCTACATTAGTGATGAGGCTTGTAGATGGAGGAATGATAGCCCGGTATGGAGGATACGACCTATTATTGAGTACAAAACTTTCCAGAAATATTATATATCCTTCGTGAAAGGAAATCTCCCTGATAGCAAGTGAAAAGAATCCCCAACTAAGTTTACATCCTATCTATTGCAACAAAAATGGATGGTATGTCATGTTTGGAGAATACTAGTAGCTAACAAAAAAATAATTCATCCTTATATTGTCTTCCTTCAAGATCGAAAGGTTGGTAGGGCCCTTCCCTTGACCCCGTGAGCTGTAAAAATGAGTATCTAACAATTTTTCTTCAGTCCTCAAACTAGGAATGATACCACATCCCTCCTAGGATTCCTCGTAGCTTACAATACAAGGGTATGCCCCTCCACATTAACGCACATGTGCTACTATAG
Organism: Pseudotsuga menziesii; assembly: GCA_001517045.1. Classification (NCBI taxonomy): domain Eukaryota; kingdom Viridiplantae; phylum Streptophyta; class Pinopsida; order Pinales; family Pinaceae; genus Pseudotsuga; species Pseudotsuga menziesii. Next base: position 150,512 of record LPNX010303085.1, read on the forward strand.
AATATGATATGTGATATGGAGTATTAGCTACCAAGGAATATGAACTCGACTTGTAGGTGAATGGACAAACCCCTCTCATTTATTACAAACTATGGGAGTGCCCTCTTTAAAAATTAATGGACCGGATACTAGGAACCTCAAGCTAGCAGTGTGCCCCCCTTCTAAGTTTGAAACATTTATTCTCATGTGCCCTCCTAAGAAAAAGCATAATGCAACAACACATGAACATGAAACAAACTCTAATCATATTGATCATAAAATCATCACGTTAGAGTAGCGAACTAACCCTCAAATAAAAAATTGCGGAATTATGTATTTCCCTTAATAGAGTTTCAAAATTTGGACCATATCTTGTAGGAAACCTTAAAAACATGTAGTGTGATGCAAATGGTATCGAAACCCACAAACTCAAAATAGGAATAATGAATACTATGCTAGGATAGGAAAAGTGCACAAGGAAAACTCTGACGTGCAAGCAAAGGAGGAAAAGTGCACGTGCAACAAGAGAAAAGCATGTCAAGAAGGAAGTGAATGAACCGACGTAGAAAGATAAAACATGCGCGCAACAGAGAAAGGTAGGATAAAGATGGAAAGGAAGTGCAGAACAGAGAAAGCTGCGACAGGGTTGGTGCGACAAGGAAAATCAGATCCAGAGTCAATGGAATAGGCAAGTAGAAGAGTTAACGCTTGACAGGCAGAAGTCAAGGAAGACTATATAAGGACAAACCAGCAGAAGATGGAATGACAGTTTTGCGGCTAGTTATTACTGGAATAGTCGAGCTGAAGGACATTTCCGCAGCTAGTTAAGGCTGTGGTTAATGCATCATAGGACTTTCATGGCTAGGTATGGGCTGAAATTTAAATGTAACAGAGATATTTTGTAGCTACTTGAGTCTATAATAACTGATTTGTACTTAGTCGACCCTGTGTGGTCCTATAAATATTATAAATAGAAGGACCCGCTCTGTATAAGGGTTCCTATTCCTGATTCAGTTGGTTCCTAATTTTTACATTCAATAAGTTAGAGTTAGTAGTAGTTTAGTAGTTAACTCAAATAGGAGTCTATTAGAAGGAGAAGGTTGTTGAGTCGTGGATCTTGCAGCTATGTGCACAGACCACTAGTAAAGTAGAAGAGTCGATTCAGGTTGTGTACGGATCAGTAGGAGTAGATAGAGAATAAACCAGAGAGGATGAGAGCAAGAAGATTGAGTCAAAAATACATATCTTCAAAAATATTAGGATTATTAATCCTCCCTTGTCCAATTTGGTCATATGTCTAAATCAAGAGTCATGTCTAAATCAGGAGTCCATCTAGTCTATTTTTCGTCACTAGAACTATTGGGTCCACTTGGCCTAATTGGGACACATGTTCCAGTTACTAAAGTGTGGGGAACACTAATTGAGGCCTATTGCCACTGATTGCACTTGCATGCATCAGCTTAGGAGCCTCCTAGATCAATTCCTACAATTTAGTAGCCATTGGGAGTGCCGAAACCAGCCTTCATTAGTTGAGTTCGGTTAGTGACTAGTCAAGCTAAGTTAGGAGTCAGTTACATTCACTTCTAGTCCTCTACATTCAGTTAGTGTTGGGTTTGCCTGGCTGCATATAGGAGAGGCACATTTCTCACCTACCACAGTAATTTAGCCTCATTCAACATTGAATTAGACACTTGAGTTGTGTTTTAGAACTCTGTTGAACTCCGGTAATGGTTTAGACAAGGTCAGTTAACTATTGGGTACTCCAACAATGATTTAGACAAGGTATTAGTTACCTACAGTCAAGTAGAGTCTAATCAATTCGAATTTCCTCATGTGGATTCAAATTTCATGTGGTTATTCAAGCCATTGTACTTCATTGTAATTATTATCTAATTACTCTTTGATTAATGAAAAGCATTCACAGCTGCAAGCCATTTTTGCATTGTTTCATTCTTTAATAAATGAGTAAATTGTGTGATATATCTTGTGAGTTGTGTGTTTTTCCATAGATCTATGTGCTCAATTTAAAATGGCATCAGAGCCTCAGTGGACAAGGCACTTCTCCTCCTTGGATCTCCTACTAGATCATTTTTGAGCAAATTGCTCCTTCCAGCTTTGCACCAGAAGCAGAAGGTTTACCACTTAATACCCCAAGTTAAGGAATTGTTGATCAAGCATGATCAACTATGTTGGGTGTGATGAAAACCTTAAATTTTCAGGTTGTCAACCTTACGGTGTCCCTTTTGTTTTTTTGCAGGTACAACTTCGAATGGATTCATCAGTTCCTCTTCTCTCCCTATTCTCAAACTATTCAGAATGGAAGATGAAGATGATTGCATCTCTAAAGAGACAAGATTTCTATGAGGTGTCTATTGGAATTGGTGAAGATTCCTTTGAGAGTGATAATGACTAGCTAAATGAATGTGATGTGGCTTTTGGAACAATGTGTATGGCCCTTTCTCCTAGCATGTGCTACCTCAAAAGATCTGTTGAATACCCAAAGGATCTCTGGACAACATTGGACAAAACCTTTGGAATGGTTGATGAGGATCATAATAGAACTTTGGAGAGCATATAAAAAACCATAAGCATTAAAAAAAACTTGGTCTCCACTCTCTCTGAGGAATTTTTTCAAGATGAAGAAGAAGCAAAATCTTCTACACAGTCAATTCGAATTGACTCACAGTCTCCTTGTAGTGACTCCTTCTCCTAATGCTCCGGAAGTTTATGACATCTCTGATATCTCATCTCCTCATATGGATGAAACAGAAGAAGACATTCAAATCTCTAATATTGAATAAAAATGCTGCTGCACTTCCATGCAAACATTCACCGATGATTTTCCTTTGAATTCTGTGCAAAATTTGCCAATAATTGCTTCCAAAAGTGAAGAGGAATTTGATTTTTCTCTCTCTAATGTTGCTGCTGGTGTGAAAATATGTAATACCTTGGATATTTTGGAAGAAATATCATATTACCAGAGTGATCCATTCACTCCCCTTGATCTATATCTTCCAACAAATTCCTGCAGGATTGCATGCACCAAAATTCAGAATTTTGAAGAAGAAGAAAGTTGTGCATCCACCATCTCGGTTAACGATTTCTTTGGATCTGATATGAAACTTATTGTATATGATATGATATAATTTGGATATGATATGATATTTGTTGGCTCAATATTTAAAATTCATAAGCTTTCAGTACTGCTTGTAGTTGTTCTCATTAATTTTGTGAAGAAACAAGTACCGTAAGTCTCCTACAAAACTACTGCTCGGGATTTGATTTCATTTCATTTCATAGTTTTGGATCTATTATTAACCTATTTAGATATGATTTAATTTATGATCTGATATTTTTTGGTTCAAATTTTAAAATCCAATATCTTTCAGTCATGCTTGTAGCTACTCTCACCAATTCCGGTGTGAAAAATCAAGTACCGTGATTTCTCTTCAAAACTGCTGCTGGGGATTTGGTGTTAGTTTCCTCTTATGATGTTTTTAATATTTTATTTTGTGAATAATTATATATTTTTGAATCTATATCAGAGTATGGATCTCAATCATTCTCTCTCCACATTCCCAGTGCTTCTCTACCATTGATCACATGCTCATCTCCTCACAGAACTAGTAAAGAGGAAGAGATTATGCATTCATCTGAACACTTGCTCCTAACACTTGGGGCTGATTTTACCACTCATGGTTTGATGTTAATGGCTGCAACATATCATTTTATTGAGTGTTCCTCACATGTTCTAAATCCCCAAGAACCTTTTCTCACTTATCAGTTGATTTCAGTTGCTCTACATGGGTCCAGTATTCATCCAATAGTTGTCTATATTTCTTATTTAGTTGAGCATATCATTATTCTTCCAAAGAGGAAGATTCCTCCAGACATAATGATGGAGAGGTTCACATGCCAATCCCCAGGATACCTATGCATAGAAGAACCATATTGATCCTAATTCTACCTACTTAATTAGAGGGGGGGGGGGGGTTCCATGTGCTTTTTTCCCCAACTCCTTGTATTGAGAAATTACTTTACTTTACTTGATGTAATGGGTGACCTATGGTCTTAGTTACTAAGGCCCACATATTGTCCAAGTTAGCATTTAGGGGGGGGTTAGGATTATTAGTCCTCCATTTTCGAATTTGGTCATATGTCTAAATCAAGAGTCATGTCTAAATCAAGAGTCCATCCAGTCTATTTTTAGTCACTAGCACCATTGGGTCAACTTGGCCTAATTTGGGCACATGTTCCAGTTACTAAAGTGTGGGGAGCACTAATTGAGGCCTACTACCACTGACAGTACTTGCATGCATTAGTTTAGGATGCTCCTAGATCAATTCCTACAATTTAGCAGCCACTGGGAGTGCTGACACCAACTTGCATCAATTGAGTTCAGTTAGTGACTAGTCAAGCTGAGTTAGGAGTCAGTTACATTCAATTCTAGTCCTATACATTTAGTTAGCACTGGGTTTGCATGGCTGCATGTAGAAGAGGCACATTTCTCACCTACCATAGTCAGTTAGCCTCAATTAACACTGAATTAGACACTTGAGTTGTGTTTTAGAACTCCGTTGAACTCCAGTAATGGTTTAGACAAGGTCAGTTAACTATTGGGTCCTCCAACGGTGATTTAGACAAGGTATTAGTTACCTACAATCAAGTAGAGTCTAATCAATTCAAATTTGCTCACGTGGATTCGAACTGCATGTGGCTATTTAAGACATTGTACTTCATTGTAATTATTATCTAATTATTCTTTGATTAATGAAAAGCATTCACAGCTGCAAGCCATTTTTGCACTCTTTCATTCTTCAATAACTGAGTAAATTGTGTGATCTATCTTGTGATTTGTGTGTTTGTCCACATATCTATGTGCTCAATTTAATAAGAACAATCTATAAGTTGCAGGATGCAAGGTGCTACCTATATTTCTCATGCCATATGAATAGCACTTTGGTGGTTTTTCCCATATGGGTTTCCACGTTATTTCCTGTGTTATATGAATGAATGTTGTTGAATGGTGAATGTTTATGTGATTTTTTTCTTATCTTACTTTATTACAGTTATCGTTGTTGTTGAATGTATGTCGTAGTATGAATGAATGATTATTTAAGAGTATTTTTGGACTATTGTGTATGAGTTCATGGTTAATCTGCTAAGTATAATATAAGTCACGCACTGTTAGTTAAGTATAAGGAATTGGATGTGTCACATAGTTGCACCAGTTGTTAAAGTTTAAGGACAAGGTCATCTCACGCAGTTGACCTATGGCACTTGTTTGTGCCACTGTCACAGAGTCAAAGACTCCATGCCATCATCTTTTTTGAGTGCCTTGGTCGCAATCCAAGGGACTATAATTCCTTTCCAACTACAGAAACATGGTTCTAGTAGTTACCCATTAAGATATCTTAGGTGAGACTGTTCTTGCCTTGCGGGCGTTGCCGACTGAGCTTTCTCTGTTGGGACAATGTATTTTGTTTTCTTGTTGGTATTGTGTTGTTGTTGAACCATGGGTCGATACAAGGAAGAGAAATAGGCCAACAAATGGTTCTGTTTCCAGGACTTAATCATTTGAGTCAAGGGAAATGTTGTGGTATCTGACGAAGAATGAGATAGAGGACTAGATGGAGTCTAAGACGCTATAATTTGTGCAAGAAGAGAGTGCATGATCTCAATTAGGCACAGAAAAATGGGTGGACGAATACATATATTCGGATATTCATGAGATCTTCTTTGAAGAGTTTCCCATGTACTGCATGAGTGGCTATCAAGATTCAAAAGAAGGAAGACAAAATTCCAAAGAAGAGAAGCAGTCAAGTGGAGTGATCAGATGGTGTGCGAAATAACTAATGTAAGTAACACCATCTCTAGATCTGTTGATTTTTGGGTTGACATTATTTTGCAAGAATATATTACTGAGTTTGCAGTAGAGTCCATAACCTCATATAGTGAGGCTGAAAGACATTTCTTCCAAGGACCCCGAAGAATATATTTGTTATCTCTCAGTACATGGATCAAGATGCTCATTTATGAGAAGGGTATCTTATAGTTGAGTAGTTGAGTCACATACTCCGAAGGAAGGCTATGTCGCAGATGACCTATCAAGAAAATGGGAAATAATGAGTTGAGATGTTCATAGGAAGTACAAATCCTGAACTAGAAGTTGGATCCTAAGGAGTGGAAGGAGATTCAGATCAGGGAAGAGAAGAAAGACAGAGGAAGGTTGACGAGCTCCTAGTCTGTTTAAGGAGAGTGAGAATGAACTTTAGTCGCAAGTAGAGGAAGGGTCTTGTGATAAAAAGGAGGACTATAGACCAATTTTAGAAGGTACAGAAGGCTCAGAAGAATCTATCGAGACACCAAGTTCATAACACAACTATATCACACCAGGAGTATCACCAAAGGTAAGATCTAGAGCCTCATCTCCTGAAAGAGTTGTTAATACTGACAATGCTAGAATTGTGACTATCGCGCAAGAGAAAACAACTCCCTTAGATAACTCATTTGATAACCTCGATGCCAATGCAATGGTTGGAAATGATATTAGGTTACCCACACTCAATGGTAATGGAGCAGAATATCCAGAGCAACATTGGTTAATCTGTAAAGATGTTTGGATGGTTTGCTTAGTTCAGAACATGGACTTAAAGAAAGCACAGATGATCAAAAATCTAAGGATTCATGCGCTCAAATGGTTTATGAATTTCTGTGTGGTACCTGTAATTTCCCCTTTTTGGAATTTTATTAAAATTCCCAATTTTTCAATTTTTCCACAATTTTGGCTCTTGACTAGTTTTGATCTCTAGACCTTCAAATTGACCCAAATGCTTCCAAATTTTATCTGAAGGTACATGACTGATAATATAACTTAAATATCATGATCATGTATTTTTTTTTACCTCCAAATTAATTCTACAAACTTGTTTAATGTTCTGTTCAAAATAGGAGTCTTTACTAGCAAATTGGGGTTCCAATTCCCCTTGGGTAATTGCCAAAAATGGCTTCACAAATGATCCCAAATTCACTTGAATTTTTTAACAGAGGCTGGGTATGTGTAAGGGAAATTTTCAAATTCTTATATGCATCATGTTTCAGTTTATATAGTATGTTATGACTCTTTCCAAAACAACTCCCAAGTCACAATCTCTACCCCTGGGAAAAATGCACCAAATCTTCTCCCAATGCAATAAAAATGAGTAAAATGGCTTCCAATGCTTAATTACTGAAAAAGAGAATTGAAATACACATTAATTAAATTCCATCCATCATAAATTTATCATATATACATTCCTCCATTAGAAATAATAAGCATTACCATGGCATATATCAAAATGGAGTGGAAATGGTCATTGTTTGCTCATTAAAAGTCATTTTGACATACAACTCTTGGGAATTTCAACTTGAAAATTTCTTAGAATGAATAAAATAACATATTTAACTACTTAAAATCATCAATGGACAATTAAATTCTCTCCCAATTCGAAATCATCAGCATTACAATGGTTCACAACAAGATAGTGGGGAAATGACACCGTTTCTTCATTGTTCAACATTTTTACATGAACTCTTTTGGGTATTTCGACCTGAGAGTATTCTGAACGTGAAATAAAGATCATATACATAATAAAATAATATAATTGGCATCAAAATATTCCCCAAAGAGACCAATATCTCACCCAAAGTGCAGTCCCTCCATTTACATGAATATGGTGTGAAAACTGGAAATAGTTGAGAGAGAGTGCTGCAATAGAAAAATCCACATTATTTCTTGTAGCTTACACCTGAAAATAATAATCCATTAAATATCCATGAAATACCTGAGTGGAATTTCCAAACACCAACTAGGATGGGAATCTTTCACCCTCGAAATTGGCTTAAGCAAGAAAACTAGTCATCTACTAGCTCTCACACTTCACAAATGACAATTTCACATATGAGAAAAAGCTTCTTATCATGGCTGATCCCTGTATTTTATAAACATTATTAGTATTCTAATGTTCCAAATCCATCCATAAACCAAATCCAAGTCGAATTGGTGTGGCTGCTCATGCTATGCCATGTGGCCTCTCTCTTCACCTTCCCTCTTCTCCCAAATTTGAGTAGGAGCCTCTTGGCCTTCTCCAACTCCCAAATTTGACCTCTAATATGCTCTATTCAGTCCTAACATGTCATTATGTCATTATTTCAGCCTTCAGATCTGACTTGTGTCATAACTGTCATAGAATATCCATCATTGGTGTCATAGATGTCATAAATGTAAGGGGAATCTAGCCAAGTGTCCATGAAACTCCCATTTGGCTCTTCCTCTCCCATGTAAGTTACAATTCATCCCAAATTCGACCTATGAAGTATATGTACAAGTATATTAACCTTATTATCCATCCAAAAACATTATGCTTCCCATATATTTGAATTTGCAAGAGAAAGATACCATTTAACATAGGAATTCTAGCTAGTGTGGGCCCCATAGTCTCCATGTGTCTTCATGCTCCATTGCCACTTCCATTTTCTATTGTATTTATTTAATAAGATACATTATTAAATGTTTATCCTCTTATAATGTCTAAACATCATTTATTATCCCCCTTATTCCAAATCTCAAAGCTTCCACCCCCAACCTAAGAAACTAGTGATTTCCTCCTTGGCAATTATTTGACTTTTAGCATCCATTTGACAACTTTCATGAATATGGAAAATGTGATTTTTCCATTGTGACACAATGAAAAATTTGGGACATTGCAAATCCTCCCTTCCTAATATTGCTTGTCCTCAAGCAATTTCAAATATGGCTGTTGAAGAACCTGCTTTTTGTATGATTATTTGAAGTTGCCACTAAGCTACCCACCTTGAGTCTTTGAGATTCCATGAATATTTTAGAGAGGAACCACCATGCTTGTTGCTTCACTACTCTGATTAACATCACCTTATTAAATGGGGAATACATCACCCATACTAATTGTTTCCCAAAGAATTTGTAATCAATGGGACTAAAAACTATCCCAGGGTCCCCTTACTTGCATTGCACTCCAACAATTAAGAGTGCTCTCCAACCCATACCATTTGGAAAGAGAATTCCTGGATCCCATTTTCTTGTATGAATTCTTCCAAACATCATGAGTGCATAATATATATCATCAAAGTATATAACAACATAATAAGAATGTATATCAAGGAGGTGCCTCACCAAGAAATCATGAAAGTGCTTATACCTCCCAATGAGTAGACTACCATTTGCCAAGTACAAACATGCTTCAAGTGACCAATCAAATATGCTCCAATGACATAGGTGAGGATCCCATGTCCTATAATGCTGCTCCCAAAGAATTCAATATGCATCAAAATAAGAATCATCCATTTTTTCTTTCATCCAAGAAGTGAATGAAGAACCTCCACGAAAATATGAACCAAATAAGGAGCAAATAAAACATGAAGACTTCAAGTGGCTCAAAGAAGTCTCATCAATACACTCATGAATATGTATATCATCATGTAACATCAGAGGATGTTTCTACCAATAATATTTTTCTTCAATCATATAACTCTTCACCCAAGTGTGGGATGAATTTCCTCCAACTTCAAATAGACTAGGAAAGGAGCAAGGAAAATCATAAGTCTCCAAGTGTCTCAAGTGAAAATCATAGGTGCACCCATGTAGATGTGTATAATCATAATGTAAAAAAGGATGCTTCTGAAAATGTAAATAATATGGTTCTATAATAATTCCATCATCAAAAGGAGAAATATAATGTCCATGCTCTTCATCTGGCACCATCAAAAATAAACCTTTCACCCATACTTCATTAGGATGACTGCTGCAAAATTTAGAAGTTTAGGATGTAGGAGAAAGAGCCAACTCAACCAAATGATCAGTAAGTGAAAAATTGTCATAATTTGAAGGATCCATAGGGGTAGTATTATGCACCTCCCTTATAAAAGAAAACATTTCCTCATGGGTTGGTTCCAAGGTGGTGGAATTATGCACTTCTTCAAAAATTGTGTAACCATTTTCAAGAGGCAACTCAAGTTCCTCTTCCACCATTACTAGTGATTGGATCTCATCACTATCATCCTTAAGAACATCAAGAACCTGCAATTTTTCATGTTTCTAATGATCCATCATGTCATGATAATCCTCCAAGCAATCTACCTTATGAAAATCTGAACCATTAGAGGAAAAACAAGTGTCTTGCAACTTTTCAAGAAGTTGCTCATTTTGAATTGTGACTTATGAATAAATTCATTATTCTTCAAGTAGGATTCATGTAAACATTCACTAATCTCAATGACATTTTTTCTATAAAAAAGAAAATACATGAAATTACCTTTGATGTTGCACATTGCTCTTTGGAGCTTCTCCTTGTCTTCAAGGAAGGATGGCTCCTCCAAGGAAGTATCCCTCCAACAAGAATTTGATACCAATGCTTGAGTGCCATGGAGTATGCTAAGGGCATATTGGATATTATTTTCATTCATATTTAAGGACCCTTCAATAAAATGAGGCTCTTGCAAATGAACCAACTTATATTCTTCCTTCTTGATTGGACCAACTTCATGAAGCTCAAGTGGTGATGGGAAAGTTGATCTTGTTTCTTCTTCAACTGCTAGAGGTCTTCATTTTCATGTTTAATGGAATTTTGGATTGCAGAAACATTTTGAAATATGATATCTTTGTCACCAACATAGAGTTGTGAGCACCCATCAGTAGGTACTCCTTCATAGTTCAAGCATCCATCAGTAGATGCTCTTTGTTTCATTTCCAAGGTAGCATGTGTCTCAAAATTATCTTCAGTATTTTCAATAAAAACTTCTTCATACTCATGTGATGTCTCTTCATATTTTTCAGAGTCACTTGGGAATGAATTTAGATCATATTCATGTACTAATTCTTCTACTCCACCTATTTCAAAACTAGGTGGTTCATGGGTCTCCTCCTTTTTCTCCTTCAAACAAGCTAATGCATTTTTCTCCTTGGTTTTCTTAAAATCAATATATTTTTCCCAACTTTGGATAGCCAAAAATTCAAATCATTTCATAATATTCTTGGTAATGTCTTAAAATATAGGTTCCATGATTTTTATTATCTCCTCACCATCATATGAGGTTCTCTTTTCATGCCTAGTCATAGTTTCCAAAAAATTGCCTTCTTCTCCTACTTTTTTTTTTCCTCTTCAACAAAAGCACTTTTGGGTTTCAATACATAATGGTGGTCCCTGAATTATTTTACTCATAAATATTATACAAAATCAGGTTCCAAGATCATGCTCTGATACCAGTATAATTTCCCCTTTTTGGAATTTTATTAAAATGCCCAATTTTCCAATTTTTCCACAATTTTGGCTCTTGACTAGTTTTGATGTCTAGACCTCCAAATTGACCCAAATGCTTCCAAATTTTCTATGAAGGTACATGAATGATAATATAAATTAAATATCATGATAATGTATTTTTTTTGACCTCCAAATTACTTCTGCAAACTTTTTTAATGTTCTGTTCAAAATAGGAGTCTTTACTAGCAAATTGGGGCTCCAATTCCCCTTGGGTAATTGCCGGAAATGGCTTCACAAATGATCCCAAATTCACTTTAATTTATGAACAGAGGCTGGGTATGTGTAAGATAAATTTTCAAAGTCTCATATGCATCATGGTTCAGTTTATGCAGTATGATATGACTCTTTCCAAAACAACTCCCAAGTCACAATTTCGACCCTTGGGAAAAATGCACCAAATCTTCTCCCAATGCAATAAAAATGAGTAAAACGGATTCCAATGCTCAAGTACAGAACATGAGAATTGAAATAAACATTAATTAAATTCCATCCATCATAAATTTATCATATATACATTCCTCCATTCGAAATAATAAGCATTACCATGGCATATATCAAAATGGAGTGGAAATGGTCATTGTTTGCTCATTAAAAGTCATTTTGACATAAAAATATTGGGAGTTTCGACTTGAAACTTTATGAGAATGAATAAAAAAGAATATTGAACTTATTAAAATCATAAATGGACAATGAAAGGCTCTCCCAATTGTAAATCACCAACATTACAATGGTTCACAACAAGATAGTGGGGAAATGACATTATTTCTTCATTGTTCAACATTTTTACATGAATTCTTTTGGGTATTTATACCTGAGAGTATTGTGAACATGAAATAATGATCATATACATAATAAAATAATGTAATTGGCATCAGAATATTCCCCAAAGAGATCAATATCTCACCCAAAGCACAATCCCTCCATTTGCATGAATATGGTGTGAAAACTAGAAATAGTTGACAGAGAGTGATGCAATAGAAGAATACACATGCTTTCTTGTAGATTAAACATGAAAATAAGAAGACATTAAATCTCCATGAAATACCTGAGTGGCCTTTCCAAAGACCAAATAGGATGAGAATCTTTCACCCTTGAAATTGGCTTAATCAAGAAAACTAGTCATCCACTAGCTCTCACAATTCACAAATGACAATTTCACAAATACACAAAAGCTTATTCTCATGGCTGATCCCTATATTTTATAAAAATTATTAGTATTCTAATGTTACAAATCCATCCATAAACCAAATCCAAGTCGAATTGGTGTGGTTTCTCATGCTATGCCATGTGGCCTCTCTCTTCACCTTCCCTCTTCTCCCAAATCTGAGTAGGAGCCTCTTGGCCTTCTGCAACTCCCAAATTTGACCTATAAGATGATATATTCAGTCCTGAAATGTAATTATGTTATTATTTCATCCTTCATATCTGACTTGTGTCATAATTTTCATAGAATCTCCATCATTGGTGTCATAGATGTCATAAATGTAGGGGGAATCTAGCCAAGTGTCCATGAAACTCCCATTTAGCTCTTCCTCTCCCATGTAAGTTACAATTCATCCCAAATTAGACCTATGAAGTATATGGAAAAGTATATTAACCTTATAATCCATCCAAAAACATTAGGCTTCCCATATATTTGAATTTTCAAGAGAAAGATACCATTTACCATAGGAATTCTAGCTAGTGTGGGCCCCATAGTCTCCATGTGTCTTCATGCTCCATTGCCACTTCCATTTTCTATTGTATTTATTTAATAATATACATTATTAAATATTTATCCCCTTATAATTTATAAACATCATTTATTATCCCCCTTATTCGAAATCTCAAAGCTTCTATCCCTAACCTAGGAAACTAGTGATTTCCTCCTTGGCAATTATTTGACTTTTAGCATCCATTTGACAACTTTCATGAATATGAAAAATGTGATTTGTCCATTGTGACACAATGAAAAATTTGGGACATTATAGTACCACCAGGAACACTGAAGAATACCCTTAAACAGATATGATCCGCAATGATTTTTGAGTTCAGAAACCCTAAATATGAGTCACGGTGTATTACTGAGATCAAGGAAATCAAACAAGCATTGGTTGAGTTAGTATGGTATTTTGACCAATGGTTTAAGAATTTCATGGCCACAGTAAGTTTCCAGATGTCAAATGTACAACATAAAGAGTGGTTTATTATCATGCTATTACCACACATCTGAGGACCATTAATGCAACAAAAGATCGAGTCACAAACGAAAGCTCTAGAATTGGCCATGAAGCTGAAAGCCTCACCAATCAAGGATGGTGCCACAAGAATGGTGCGGATTAAGTTGCAGTTGGATAATCTGATGATACAGCTGCAAGACATCAAGAATGGTAAGGAATCCCATGAAGACTTATGGTGCACAAAATGTAGAATGGATGGACACACCAAGGATAATTGTCCGACCTTCATGAATTACGTCTCATCTGGTGCACCTAACCCATTAAGTACCCACGGAATACCCTAGTGTCATATATGCTAGACTAGAGGAAGCCACGACGAAGACTGTCTGTACTTTCAAAAGATTGTAAGCACTCCTACAAATCTGTTTGGTAAATTTTGTAAGTCAGTAGGGCATGAAGAGAAGGATTGTAGAGCATACCAACTCTTGAAGGAAAAGACAGTCGACACATACTTGATGAAGAATGAGGGGTAGATTCATGATGAACCAGTGTAAGCATCATATCATCCTATGTAGTTCCCTCCCAATCAGTATCAAAATTAGTATCAGCCTCAGTATGCACCACAACAACCATATGCGCAGCATAATCACTATCAACCGCCCTACTAGTAGAATCAGTACCCCCCGTAGAAACCACACCCTCAAGGAAGGGGTGGAAGAAACTTTAGAGACAGAGGAGGAGGAAGAGCTCAGGTTACATGCTATAACTGTGGACAACCAGGTCACTATACTAGATATTGACTAAAACCTATGAAGACATGTTCATATTGTAAGGGATAGGACCATAATGTGGAGCAATGTCCTCAGTTTATTGAAAAATGGCAAGCAAGGATCATCACAGTTCCTGACCCTATGCATAACCTGAACCCAAACCTAAATCCTAACTTGAATGTTCAGATGATTGCTACTGAACCAAGATATCCAAAAATTTCTAGCATAACACGAGGAGGCGCTGTGACCAGATCTAATCAAGAAACCCCACAAGAACAACTACAGCCACAAGTATGACTCACGTCTCAGAGGAAGGAGCCATTCAATGTCCAAAAATAGAATAAATTATTCATGGATGTGTGATGTGATTTTGTGGATACAGAAGAACCGTCAACATTACAAGAAGTCAGGGAGATGCCTGAACAATTTCAGCAGATAATTCAGAGTAAGACTCCACAAAAGGTTAGTAAAATCAAGTTGTTTCTGTCATGTTGCTTAGTGTTAATTCAAGACAAAGATGCTATTGTAGAACTAAACGAACTGATAGAAGAAACACCAGTAGAGTCGCAACCTTGAAAGAAAGTTAACCAGGTCAACAAGAAATTCAAAACTGGGGCGCGAGTTAAGAATGACTACGTAGATAGGGGATTATGACATGGATTATATCATTTTAGAATTGGGCTCTAATGTCAATATTTTGACACGACAAAATTGGGAAAGTACGGGAAATTCGCGCCTCAACTGGTCTCCTGTCCAGCTACGACTTGCAAATCAAGTGAAGGTTCTACCAATTGATAGATTGAGTCAATTCCCTATTGACATTGAAGGGTTGCACACATTTGCGGACTTTGAATTCATGAACATTGTTGATGACATGAATCAATATCCCACTCTACTAGGGATAGATTGGGCCATAGACAATCAGACGATTATAAATTTCAAGAAAATGATCCTCTCATTCGAGGATAAAGAGATGAGAGTAGTGTCGTCCATTGATCCATTGGAAGGACAGAGATATGTCGATCCTGTCTACAATGAGGGACAGGGTGACTATCTCAACTAGATAGATCTACAATGTCATTGCCATGAAAGAAGACTATATTAATCCGACAGCGGATGCAAACTTGAGCTAGAATAGTGCTAGTTCTTGCAAATCAGACTCAAGAGAAGCCTTGGAAAATTCGCAAAAAAGGATGCATGAGGTCTCCATGAGAAGGTGCGTCAGATTTACAAGGTATGTACGATGGGTGGAGAATGAGTTAAGAGAGATGCTCACCTATGAGGGTTTTCCTAAACTTGTGACCTTCATGAGAAAGTTTGAAATCCTTGTAACAAAGTCGCATCGCTTGTCTGCGTTAGATCATGTACAAAAGGATACACCCGCTAGATGGTGGGGTGCACACAAGTGGTTCATAACAAACTGGCCACAATACAGAAGGTTGATGGAAGTTAGATTCGACGAAGAAGTCACCACCATGAGCCACAAATACATAGGATTTTCAATCCCCGTACAACACATAAATCAGTGTCGCACCATATTTGCAGAATACCTGCAACAAGAATGGGTTCATCATTTCATTCACACATTGGAAATGACACCTAGAACTAGGGATGATTTTAAGGAACCATACTTATTTAAAAGTGTATAAATGTTGGAAAATATTACCAATTCTTAATACGCCAACTATAAAATGATTGGCGATATTTTTCAAAAAATATTTTAATTTCCAAGGATTTTATATTGTTTATATAATAATTTGGCGATTTTTAGGGTGAAAANGGGATTCAAAAAATGCAAAATGGTGAATGTTTTTTGGGAGAAAAACTGGAAAATATCCTGCTGGGCTAAAATTCGCCCCTAAAATGATACCTGCCTAGAACGTGGTATGCATCTATGGAGTTGCGACAAGGAACCCAATATTGGGAAGGGATCGCTAAGCAGTTTAGACAGACATTTGAATTTGCTGATGAGCAACCTACAGTTGATGTTGCGCTTCAAACAATAAAGGAGAAGATATTTATTGAAATTCCTATCGAAGAGGCCAATGCTCACCAGTGTAGCGTGACCATTCAAAAATGGATGGCTTGCTACAATCTAGATGGAGACCCGGATGATGATCCGACTAACATAAATATACCGAAATCATAGGGCACGCACACAGTGGAAGGAAGTGGAATTTCAAGTGACCAATTCCTACATCCACTAAAAATCAAGAAAGTAAACATTGGGTCACCAGAGAACCCAAAGTTCACCAATATAGGATATTATTGGGATGAAGAGATAGTCGCGAAGATCACAGACTTGCTGCATGAGTACGAAGACTTATTCCCTACTAATTTCTTAGAGATGAAGGGAATAGTTAGCGACCTAGGCGAGATGAAAATACCCCTGTGACCAGATGCTAAACCCAATAAAAAACTCACGTATAGACTGAATCCAAGATATAAAGAGAAGGTAAAATCAGAATTGGATCACATGCTCGACGCAGGAATCATTGAACCTGTTTTGGAATCAGATTCGATCATCCCTATAGTGATCTAGGATAAGAAAACAACAGGTGAAGTTAGGATCTGTGTTGACCTGAGAAAATTGAACAATGCATGCTTGTACGATCCATTCCCAACACCATTTATAGATGAAGTACTTGAAAGCGTCAAAGGGCAAGAGATGATTCATTCAGTGATGGCTTCTCTGGATATATCAAGTTACAATTGCAAAGGAGGATTGCCACAAAATGACCTTCGTCAAAGAATGGGGATGCTACCATTATACAGTAATGCCCTTTGGAATCAAGAATGCACCTGCTTTTTTTTTAGAATAGTAGTATCTACTTTTAAAGATTTTATACATGACTCTCTTAAATTCTTCTTTGATGATTGGACTATGTTTGGTATAGTAAGAGACCATATTGAGAGTCTCCGCATGATGTCGGCATGCTGTCGCCAGTATCAAATCGTGCTTAATTCCAAGAAATTTATCTTCTATGCACCATTTGTTGTTTTGTTGGGTCACATCGTATGTCACAATGGTATTTTGGTCGACCCAGCCAAAGTTGCAATTATCCTTGACTTACCACCACCTACATCAGTCATGCAACTCAGGTCTATGCTAAGACATACAGGCTACTACAGGAAGTTCATTAGAGGGTATCTCAAGATCACCGCACCTATGGAGAAACTTTTGAAGAAAGATACAAAGTTTCAGTGGACACCTGCTTGCCAGGAAAGCTTGGACAAATTAAAGAACAAGATGGCCACTGTTCCAATAATTGTATTCACAGAATAGAAGAAGGAGTTCCATGTTCATTTCGAAGCATCATCTATCACACTCTGCATAGTCTTGAAACAACTAGGAGAGGGTACTCTTGACAACACTAGTGCTTTTTCTAGCAAAAAACTGTCAACATGAGAAAATAACTACATGACGACGCAAAGAGAAGGCCTTGATATGGTCTATGTGCTTCATAAGTTCTAATACTACTTGTTGGGTGGAAATTTCCAAATGTACATTGATCATTCGGCGCTAAAATACCTAGTCAACAAGCCAGTGTTGGGGGGGAAGATATGTAGATGGCTTCTCCTGTTTCAAGAATTTTATTTTGAGGTCATTATCAAACATGGTTGATTGAATGTTGGGCCATACTACTTGTCGAGGATAGAAAGTGGTGAAGATCCAACCAACCTGGAAGATAATTTTCCTGGCGCGCAACTATTTGCAGTCACTATGATGGAAGACCAAAACAAGGAATTTAACGCTATCAACCACTTTCTAAGCACATGTTATGCGCCTTTAGGATTCTCCACTAATCATAAGAAACACTTAGTAGTCAGAGTTGCAAACTCCACATTGATTGCTGGACACCTATATAAGTTGGGCATAGATGAAATACTACATCACTGTGTTTTTTATTATGAGCGACCTTGCGTTATGAGTGCAGCACATGTTGGTGTCGTAGGTGGACACTACACAGGAAAAGCAACCGTGCTCAAGATATTTCATGCAGGATTATGGTGTCCAACCATACACATGGATACTAAAATATTATACAGACGCTGTGATATCTTCCAGAGAACAAGAAAACCATTGCGTCGTGACGAGATGTCGCTTACAACACAGATAACATGGAAAGCCTTCAAAAAATGGGCTGTTGATTTTGTGGGTCAGATCAGTCCCCCTGGAAAAAATACTGGCATGCCCTACATTATCACTGCGATAGGATATTTAACCATATGGGCTAAAGCAGAACCTATTAAAGATTGCACCGCTGCGACTACGACAAAGTTTTTATTTGAGAATGTGGTGACTAGATTTGGATGCCCGAAAATTCTAATCAGCGACCAAGGTACACATTTTTTTAACAAAATGATTACTGAGCTTACTACAGAGTTCTATATCCATCATATGAAGATGACACCCTATCATCCTTAGGCAAATGGAACAGTCGAAGCTTTTAAAGAGATTCTAGGAAATGCACTAACCAAAGTATGCAACGTGCACCAAGTTGACTGGCATCAAAAAGTATCAGCTGTGCTATGGTAATATCGCACAACTTGCAAATGAATGACAGGGAACACCCCATTCAGATTGGTATATGGACAAGAAGCTGTTGTGCCAATGTAGTATATCGTGCCGAGTCTACGGATTGTTGCGTTGACAGAGATGACTGATGGAGATGCTGTCGAACAGAGGTTGTCACAGCTTGTTCATATGGAAGAGGAATGCTTCGTCACAGGATTTCATCAGACTGTTAAGAAGCCGAGACATAAATCATGGCATGATCACCATGTCTGGGTCAAACCATTCAAAGTCGAAGGACTTTTGTTGTTGTATGACAACAATTTTTTCAAATACCGAGGTAAGCTAAAGATACATTGGCTAGGGCCATATGTGATCACACACATCACTGATGTGGGTGCGGTAAAACTACAGAGACTACATGGAACTTATGTCACAGGTATGGTGAATGGAATTCACTTGAAACCATACTATGATGGTCATAAAATTCTTGGATAAAATCACGTTGCGCATGAAAAAAAAAAGAGAAGAGAAGCGAAGAGGCTGAAACTGTTCTGTTGCATGTCTATGGCAGAACCAGCTAAAAGCGCAGGAAAAAGCAAGACTAACAGGCTAGACGACATGAAACTGTGAATATCTAGAAAATATTAATGCGGATATGACAACTAAGCATCATTAATTTGACAAGATATGAGGAGAATGATGGCGTGCTTTTTGGTCCCATCAGTCGTCCTTGACATAAATTCCATAACTATGCTGACAGGTACAGCACAGTACTCAAGTTGACTAGTTAATGAAGAAACATGTTGGACGAGAAGCCCATGTCACCTATTAGACCTTGACCTCCCATCTCATGATGACTGCAGGACGCATAGGTGACTATAAATACAAGGCTTCACCATCAAATAGTCTTTTACGCACACACAATGAGCGCGAGAAAACAAGATCCGAGATTTTGCAGAGCTGAAGCCTATCACAGAGTGAGCTGACACCCATGGTAATAGAGATCTCCAATGAAAGTGATATATCTGATGTCACTATCAATCCAGGGTGTCCAATTGAAGAAGAGATTGCTTTTCCCAAAGTACAACAACCAAAACTCGACCTGATGGCACAAGCATGAAAGAAGCCTGCTCTTACAACTACTCTAACCCCTGTTCCACCCGCTGGTTTGGGCCATATGATGAACCCTATTAAGATCCCACCAAAATCATGTGCACAACCTACCATGGATCCAAGACAGGTTGGGGAGAGAGTTCCTGGAGAGTCATCCAGGCCAATATTGTCAAGGAAACACAAGGCTAAGGTCGTTGTGGACAACCCTAGGAAAGAACCAATGGAGGAGGATGTGCTAGAGGAAGAGCCAATGGAGGAGGAATCCCCACCCTACAGAGACCCAGAAGCTAAGGAGGAAGAATAAATATTCCTGCACTATGTCTAGACTAGGAGAGCCAAGGTGGAGCCAGTGACGCTTCCCACGAAAACGCACACATTTCTAGTAGCACCTCAGATCCCTGAGCGCGTACCCCTGCTAATGGACATAATGCCAAATCTCACCAAGTTGGGATTCAAGGATGTTGACACTCACCTATAGCTGGGTTTTGAAAGAAAGAATTGCATAGTCACAATTCAGACCAGGCAGATTGGGCCCAAGGTTCTCAAACCGATGAAGTGGGATACTGGCGTCGACCAAGCAAGATTGACTATTTTGTTGGTCATGCCCCATTTTGGTTGTATCCTATAGGACAATACATATGTGAAACAGCTCATGGTATGTTTCCACAGAGGGTGCCTATGGCTTGATCAACCATACCCGGTCGACGTCAAGCTTATCTCGTCGATCACAGGACTCCCAAAGAAAGGACACGAGCCCACGCCATACTTGCGCCAGAACAGGGATACCACCAAGATGAAGTAGAAGTATAATATGTAGCATGCGGGTAGGGGATATTCGATTCCCCCTATTGAAGACGCCAGTATTTGTTTCACTGCAAGGATCCTATCATGCAAGTTGTTGCACAAGATGAGGCCAAATCAATGCACCGTTGGAGCAGTAGAGCTTGTAGAACAATGCACACAAGATGTGACTTTCAAATGGTCGTAGTTCTTATTGAATGAACTGATTAATGACACAATGTAAGTACAGGAGGATCCTAAATACAAATTTCACTACTCCTTCCTACTCATCCTGATCTCATTCACCTTGTGGACCAACCCACCAGAATACGAACCAATGGATGTCCAATTACCTTTCCTAGGTGCAAAGTACCAAAACCTGTGGGAGGATAAGAAAAATAGGATCCACCAGACGAATAATAACATTAAGTTTTGTATGCATTCCAAGGTGTTGCATGATGTTATTAGTCAATCCCACTGAGTCTGAGCTGTGATGGTGCACATGTACACGACCGTCATCAATTTCCAGGCGAGTGCACATAACATGATTTTGGAACCAAAGAACGACTCAGCCAAGCAAGTGCACTAGGAAGGGTTCATGATCACTGATGATGATGTGGACGCAATTGTCTAGCAGTAGTCAGATGAATGGCACAGCCCACTGGTAGAGTTGTTTCCTGAAGGAGAAAACCAAGAAGACCCACCAGCTAACCAAGGTGGAAATGCTAGCACAGGAGGAGATGCTGGAAATGGTCAAGATAATGGCCGAGGAAATGATGAAGGCGACGGTCAATACAATCAGTCGCAAGAAGGAAAAGATGATAACAGTGGTGATTGTGGATCCCATTGAAGCGATGAAGAATAGACACCTACTGATGAGGACATCTGCAACCTCCAAAAAGAACAGCAACAACACCGTGTGCCACTGCACAAGAAGATGAAATCTAGAAAAATAGCTAACACGAATACCTTGACGAAGGATGATATTCACACGCTAGCAGACGTTGTAGCTAAGGTCACCAAGAAAAGCCTCGAGGTTCTAAATACACAGCAGGAGAATGTCATTGTTTAAGTTGCAGAGCACCTCAATAAGCACATTGAGGCCATTAATGAATTCAAAGCCACTGTCAAGGATGAGACATATGGCATGGATCCCAACATCCCATTAGTTACAGCAAAGCTAGTGTCGCCAATCAAAGTACAAATCAACGAATGCGCAATGGATACAGGAACGAAAACGTGTGTGTTTGGTGTTGTCAAAGAGTTTGACACATTACATATCGAATTCTCAAAACTCACATTGGGATAAGTATATGAGCTACAACAAGAAGCTGCGACTGAAATACAGCTTCGGGAGAATGTTGTTGCATATCAGGAAAAAAAACAAAAAAGGAAGGACAAGCAGTGCAAGGCCATCCTAAAAGAAAAAGGAATAAGAAATTGTGGTGCATGAGCAAAGCCGTGTTGCACTAGCTGAAGCCATTAAGGGATTGGTCACAAAGTTCCCAGCCGAAGTAGGCCAGGAAGATGAAGACCCAGTTGCTAAGGTTTCCCGGCTGTCGCAGATGCAGTGGAGCTAAAGAAGCAGGTTGAGGAATTGCAAGTGTGGAAGGTACCGAGCACACCTCCTAAGGTGCTCGAAGAGTGAAACAGAGTAGTGTCTGAGCTTGTTGGGAACATAGGAGAAGGAGAAAAACTTTGCACTAAGGAAGTTGAATCCATCTCCACAATATGGGAAGCACTTTTGGAGGATGATAATAGAGAAAATATTAGGGAAAGCACATGGCAAACTGAGGAGAAAATCATTGTGGCAAAGGTAGAGATGAAGAAGATGTTGTTTCAAGAAAAGGTTACGAACATGGTTGAGATAAAGCAGCTACAGCAGGAATTCCAAGCTCTCTGTGAATAAGAGTGGACTAGGAAAGCGGAAGTAGAGGCACACTAGTCAGAAACAGTGTGGCTCATGGGCCTTATTAAGCTTGTGCAGCAAAAACTACAACACATTCCGCAGTCACTAGAGGCAGGCCCATCAGAACATATCAGTTCTGACCAAGTGGATTAGTTTCCCGCATAGGAGGAGGCAGTAACAGTGGAATTTTCTAGAGTGCAACATATGGTGAATGAATTTCAAGACAAGGTTGGTCCTCCCGTGTAGCCTGGGCTAGAGCCCGAGCTAGAGGCTTAAGTCGCGAGCAGTCACATATTTTTGTGAAGATATCCATTTTTTCTTAGTGACTCAGGATGAGCCACATGTGAGTGTTGGGGGCATGTTGCACCAGGAAAAGTGCAGAAAGAAGAATCTGACGCACAAGCCAAGGAGGAAAAGTGCACACGTGACAAGATAAAAGCAGGTCAAGAAGGAAGTGAATGAACCAGTGTAGAAAGATAAAACATACGCACGATGAAGAAAGGCAGGATAAAGACAGAAAGGAAGCACATAACAGAGAAATATGTGATAGTGTTGGTGCGACAAGGAAAAGCACATCCAAAGTCATTGGAAGAGGCAGCTAGAAGAGTTAATGCTAGACAGACGGAAGTCAAGGAAGAATGCAGAAGCATGAACTAGCCAAAGATGGAAGGAAAATTTTACGGCTAGTTATGACTGGAATAGCTGAGCTAAAGGACATTTTTGTGACTAGTTAAGGCTGTGTTTAATGCATAATAGGACTTTCGCAGCTAGGTATGGGCTGACATTTAAATTTAATAGAGATATTTTGTAGCTACTTGAGTCTGTAATAACTGAGTAGTACTCAATCGACCTTGCATGATCTTGTAAATATTATAAATAAAAGGAACCCGCTCTGTATAAGGGTTCATGTTCCTAATTCAGTTGGTTCCTGAATTTTCCATTCAGTAAGTTAGACTCAATAGTAGTTCAGTAGATGACTCAAAGAGGATTCTAGTAGAAGGAGAAGGTCGTTGAGCCACGGATCTTGCATTTGTGTGATGTATGGACTAGCAGGAGTGGATAGAGAATAAACCAGAGAGCATGAGAGCAAGAAGATTGAGTTAGAAAGAAATATCTTAAGAACAATTTGCAATTTGCAGGCTACAAGGTGCTAGCTATATTTCTCATTCTAGATGAAGAGAACCTTGGTGGTTTATCCCATATGGGTTTCCATGTTATTCCATGTGTTATATGAATGAATGTTGTTGAATGGTGAATGTTTATGTGAATGTTTTCTTATCTTACATTATTACAGTTACATTTGTTTTTGAATGTATGTCACAGTATGAATGAATAATTGTTTAAAAGTATTGTTGGACTATTGTGTATGAGTTCATGGTTAATATGCTAAGTATAATATAAGTCGTGCGCTGTCAGTTAAATATAAGGAATCATCTGCATCGCATAGTTGTGCCACTTGTTAAATTTTAAGGACAAGTTTGTGTCGTGCAGTTAACCTGTGGAACTTGGTTGTCTCGCTGTCATAGATTCAAAGACTCCATCCCATAATCTTTTTCAAGTGCCTTGGTCGCACGCCAAGGGACTATAACCCCTCACCAACTACAAAAACATGGTTTTGGTGGTTTCCCATTAAGGTATCTAGGGTGAGACTATGCCTGCCTCGCGGGCGTTGCTGACTGAGCTTGCTCTGTCGAGCCGATGTCTTTTGGTGTCTTTTTGGTATTGTCTTGTTGTTGAACCGTGGGTCAAGACAAGGAAGAGAAAGAGGCCAACATAATAGTAATTATTAAATGATTTTTTTTTACAATAAGAGAGAAGAGCTTGTATAGGTCTAAAACACATCGTTTCAATATAATGGTGTGAACCTATGATTAGGTACTTAATACTACATTTAATATTTAAATTAATTGCTCTTAAATACTTAGATACATAACATTGTCGTCATCTTTTAGAATGCTTTTTCCTCAAATCAAGGGTAAAGACAGATATTGTTGATGAAATTGTTCTGTCTCCCATGATGCGTCTTCATCTGGAAAATTCTTCCACCTAATGAGATATTCCTTGAGTGTTTGAGAACAAAGTCTTCTTTCTTTGGTTGCAATGATTGCTTCTAGTTCCAAAATGACCCTTCCTTCGTCATTTAACATAGGAAGTATTGTTTTCACCATTTGATGTTTCCCCAACATTTTTTTGAGACATGATACATGGAAGACATTGTGGATACGACTTTTATTAGGTAATTGTAATTTATACGCAACTTGAATAATATTCTTGGTAATATGGTATGTTCCATAGAACTTTGGGACCAACTTGTTTTTTCCTCTATGTTTAAGAGATATATGTTTATAGGGTTGGATTCTTATGAACAAATCAGTCTCCTACTTCAAATTATCTTTCAGTTCTACATTGATCTGCTTGTTGCCTCATGCAGTTTTGTGTCGTGACTAAGCTACCCTTGAGTAATTCAATCATTTTTTGAGATTTATCTAGTTGGGTCCTTAATTTCAGAAAGTTAGTGTCATTTAGAACTAACTCCTTCCAATTTGGGGGTTCATACTCATATAAATCTTAGAAGGGGGTCATTTTTGTGGAGGTGTGATACGTTGAATTTTACCACCATTATGCTAGGTGTAACCATTCAAACTAATGGTTTTGATTATATGTTACGAAACAACGTAGATAGGATTCTAAACATTTATTTATGAATTCAATCTAACCATCTGTTTGGGGGTGGTAAGTTGAGCTCATATTGAGTGATGTGCCTACTTGTTTGAAAAATCCCCTCCAAAATGTTCCATTAAATTTTGCATCTCTGTCACTGACGATGAATTTTGGGAAGCCATGTAATTTGTAGATATTCTTGCAAAATATATCTGCAATTTGTTTTGCTGTATTTTTTTTTATTGCCATGAAGTGTGCAAATTTGGTTAATCAATCGACCAATACAAATATTTTGTCCTTTCCTTCTGACAGAGGTAACCCATTGATATCTCTTCCCGTTTCTAGTTTGGAATGTGTAGGGGTGGAGTAACCCTGGGGTTAAAACATTTTTCTCTTTTGTTCCTCTGGCATTTGTCACATTCTGCCACATATTGTTGGATTTATTTTTGCATTCCCTTCCAGAAAAATGACCTTCTTGCATCATGATAAGATTTGAAGAATCCTATGTGTCCTGCCATTGGTGAATCATGGGATTCCTTCATTACCTTAACCTTGAAATTAGAGTTTGAGTTTAAATAAATCCTCCCCTTATATACCAAAGGATATCATTTTTCCATTCAAACTTGGGGTCATGATTGGAATTGTTAATTATAGTGCTTGTTTCTGGGTTCTTGGCGTATTCGCTTCATATTTCATCTAGCCATTCTAGAATTGCAACTAAAATGGAGTGAGGTAATATCCTCATATTTTCTAGGGATTGCATCTGCGACTACATTTTCCTTCCCCTTTTTGTGTATTATTTCCATGTCGAAAGCAACGATTTTTTCTATCCACTTATGTTATTTCGTGGACAATGTTTTATGTTGAAGTAGTTATTTAAGACTATTGTGGTCTGTGTGGATCATGAATTTGCTCCCTATGAGGCATTCTCACCACTTTTTCAATGCCTACATAATTTCCAACATTTCCTTATATCGTATGTGTTACAGAGAAAACTTCCTATGGCTTGGGGTGTACCACAACAGATAGAGAAACCACAGAAATCAATCCCTTCCCAATATGCAAGAGAAATAAAACATCTAACACTAAAGGATCTCGAATCATACCTTATTCTGGACGGTTGAAGTAGATCCCCATTGAGATTTTTCCAATCCCTCTTGCTCTAGCAATTTACTCTCAACAATAGTAAAAAAGGCAAGCATGCTATAGAATATAGTGTTAGGCCTACTCTAGCATATATAATCAATAATGCATAAGCAATTAAATGCACCCATGGATTCAATATTCATTTAAATGCACATCATTGGACAAGAAAAGATATTTCTATTTATAAAATCAGATATTAAATAAGTGACATCCTTTGTTGGTGCATCTGCGAACCAGAGAAACCGAGTCCTCCACCTAGGCCTCCACCACCTCAATCCTCCATCTCTCGATAGCGAGCTCACAAGCAAAGGAAAGATTGGGAAGAAAAATAAGTTCTCCAAGGGACAAAGGGATGCAAACTCAATTACAAGCAAGCTACAGCAACAATGGACTATAGTTTTCTTGCTCTTCAATTCCTCTCCCTTCAATGTATCCAAGGGGTTCGTTATATAGTGCTTCAATGGGGTAATGGAAGGTCAAATATGAGTGATCTCAAGGCATATGGAAGGCCAAGAGAAAATTTATTTGGATCCACATCAAGGAAAACTCCAAATTATTTGGACTTATGCACCCATCCCGATGTACGTGGGTTTAAGGGAAATATCTGCGTATATACGCGAGAAAGGGATTAAAAGTCGCGTACAGCAAATAATAGGTGTTTTTAGGGATGATATTGGAAACATAAAAGGTACAATAATGGTCCATGGGGTCCAAAGAGTCTACAGAGGGACAGGGAAGGCCATAAAAGTGTGATCAACCATGTGTGGTAAAATCAGCTGTAACAGATGCCCCCTAATGTGTGAGGTCAAAGGGGTAACATGATGGCCGAAATACATTATAAATCCATCCCAGAAGTGGAGTGACGAAGAACCAGGTAGAAGAATCATCCATCCATCAGTATAGTACAATAATCAATCTCTACATATGACTACAAATACATATAGCAATCTCGGATACATAAGAGTACAATGGCCATGAATAGGCATGATATACAAAATGTGACATTTGTGGTCATCGCCACGTACAATATATAATAGATCAGAATATCCATGATGAATATGTACAAAGGATCAAGATCTCCATGAAAGATGAAGATATACAATGGATCAAGATCTCCATAATGGCTAAAGATATCTGACATACACTGGAATCAAGTCACGAGAGCTGAAATCTCATGAACACTGGCATGATCAAGGAGGTAGCATATGTGGAATGCCACCAATATGGAAAGTCTTCTACACAAACCACTACAAGTACATGTCCTACTATGTGAATAGAGGTGTCGAGGTCGAACATAGTAGTCCATCGTTTGATTACTGGTCATTGATGTATACCATTAACAGATGCGAGATCACCCATTGATAATGAAAATGGGAATCAAGGTACTAGAGTCCAATCTAACAAGTGCAAATAGATGTGTTGAGGTTGAACACTTGGAAGAATCCATTTATTAGGGGACATTGATGTATTCCCAAAACTGTCGATGGTGATAGAACCTACCACTGATGATTGTAAGTCTCAAGGCACGTAAATGACTCTAGACTCCTATCCCAGATTAAATGATCTGAGCTCAATGGGATGGAATCTGTTGGAAGGAGGGAATTAAGGCATCCCCCATCAACCAACATGAGGTACTCAACAACATTGTATAATGTGGAAGGACTTGAACAAGATGCGCATGAACCAATAATAGTACCAGGAATGGCTAACATGCAAAGTCAAGACAACTAAGGAATGGTCGACTCAGGCTTCAAATTCCTTCAAACAAGAGCATAAAGGCAAATGGTGACTGAATGTAGGCAGTATAGACTCGATATACAAAATGGGTACATCTTTGCAACATAGGAGGCATCAACAGAGGCTCCATAGGGACTGGAAGCTTAACCAATCGGTGGAGATAAACTCAAAAAAATGAGTACAGCTCCTAAAGTCAAACTATTAACCCAACCAATGGATGTGATATACAGTGCTCTATTTGAAGGCGACATGACTCAACTGCAGCCAAAGATAACATCTTTTCTTGTACGGATTTTTGGTTTTTTTTGGGGGGGGCGGGGGGGGATTTTTCAGATATTTTGAAAATCTTGAAAAGGAATAAAAGTTCTTTATAGTTACAAATATAGGAGGAGATGAGTGTCAAGGGACAAACAAACTAGTTCCAAGCAGTGGAACATACCTATGCTCAATGCAAAAAAACATGTGCAGGATAACGACACTCAGGGGAAAGTCCCCTCCTGGTAAAAAATGGAGAATCAAGCTGCAAAGGATATATAAAAAGTCTCTGCTTGGCTAGATATAAGACAAGATCGGGCTATATGGCTGATAATCAAAGTCAGGGAAGCCGACGTAAGGCTCAATAAGGTAAGCAAAACTCCTGATAATGCAATTACAACTTGACATATACAAGGGAGTCCTGGGGAAATGGCCAGCATAAAGTTCAAGAAGAGTATGAAGCTCTTGCTTAAAGTCATGGTGGTACTATACAAAGGACTCCCACACCCTAAAGGAGAAATTTCAGCATGGACACCAAATGCAAAACGGGATCTAACTAGGGTACCCATGTATGGTAAAGCTCTACCATTCACAACATGTCATTTCTAAAAGCAACAAGAAGGTTCCATGACAAGATGGAATGGGTTCATACCTAAGGTTAAGATGAAATGGTCATAAGGTTATGCAAAGTGAAAACGGTTGTGAAACCGAACCTATATGCTAGTTTAGACATAATAACTGCAATAGGCACGAATGGGTCAAAGCCATGGTCAAAACCGCACTCAAAATGGATTCCTACAACATCAAATTAGTTCAAACGGTCCAAAATGAAAAAAGACTATAGAAAGTGGGTAAAATTTTCAAAAATTTTCTATAAATAGTGAAAAATTTAAAACTTTTCATACCATTTGAAATTTTTACCCAAAATAGTGCATTTGAGCTCAGAACTTTAGAAGCGAATCCCGAGAGCATCGTCCAGCGGAATCCCTCCCCGTTTGATCCAGGTAGATTCTCATGCTCTCCTCTTTCATTTTGATGCATTTTTTTTCAAATTTCATGGGCTATTTAATTTTTTAAGCCATCCAAACTTATGCATTTCATCCCACATAGAAATCAGGCCTTTTTCTACATATAGGGCTTACCATACATGAAAAATGCACCGAAAGACACATATATATGTTATTGTTTTGAAACAGTCACGTATAGGGCCACGAATAAGGTTTTAAAGGGTAAATCTTGATCAAAAAACTTGGTTTTTGTGCAGGATGGTGCTAGAGTGGAGAGAAAGAGAGCATGGTGATGTTGAGGAAGCTGTGCAAGGTGATCTCATGGGTCAACAAGAATTACGAGCATGTGGATTGTACAATTTTTGGTGTCTTGGCAGCCTGAGGGCCAAACCAAGACTACTCCAGCTACTGGTAGACAATTGGGATCCAAAGTCTAAAAAATTTTAGATAGATGGGATGTCGCTCAGCATTGAGGTTGAGGACATATATTTCATCATAGGTTTGTCCTGACGAGGGGATATGGTGAACCTCCGATCTAATGGGACAAGAGGCGGGGTGACTATAGATGAGTACATAGCTGTGTACTGCTTTTCAGAGATGGAAAAGGTCGGGAGTTAAATCCTGACAAACTCTATTCATATTCTGGGGCCGAAGGNGGGTTGACTATAGATGAGTACATAGCTGTGTACTGCTTTTCAGAGATGGAAAAGGTCGGGAGTTAAATCCTGACAAACTCTATTCATATTCTGGGGCCGAAGGCCATACTTTAGGTACTAGGTAGGATTGCAGGGTTGGCTTCACTCCGCCAGGCCTCACAACCAATGATGTTCTATGCAGTAAAGTGCATGTGACCTACAGTGTATGACTGGAGTACTACGCTGCTGAGCAACATGAAACAATAGTTCAGTGACTGCAAGATGGGTAGAGTGTAGAACTTTGGGTTCGGTAGTATATTGGGCATGTTTTTGTTTGAGCAGGTACCAGGGCTAAGCCCTAGGGTAGACATTGCTCCATATGGAGTCTGGGATCTAGCCCAGCAACGCTGGGAAAATGTCATGCGCAGACTGGGCGAAGGTAGCGTGGCTAACCCCTACCTAGCAAACTTCTTTCCATGGTGTCAGAGATAGATTGTCGCCATAGAAGACTACCCCTATGTAGGGATAGACTTCCACGGATACCCATATATGCCCCTACCACCAGGAGCAGCTTATGGTGACATAGGTAAAGAATCCCAAACCCACTTTTTAATTTTTGAATTATTTAATTCTTTTGTGTTTTTTGATATATGAACCCAAAAGACATGTTTCCGGTGTGACGACACATAGTGACAATCTATCATGTATATGCAGATGTAGGACCACGACGGCCACATGGCTTCCCTTGTCATCAATGGAGGGGAAGAGGTGATGACATTAACGCTCCAAAGCATCCACATGAAATTTTTTCATTTGACACATAGGGTACCCATGGTGCAAGTCGAGGACTTTCCTGAGGCCATGCAGCACTAGGTGGTTGGTGTACCATGAGCATGGGTTTGATTATTTTGCCGACTAGCTAGAGCTGTAGTGTGCTATCATGATTAGAACCCTCCTCCACCTCAGGCTTAGAGACCTGAGTATATTCCTTTTTGTATGACCGTGTAGTATATTTTGGTGGCTTGGAAGCCCCAATATTGTATAAGACACTTATGTATTATGGCGTCACTTTTTGAAGTTAATGAAAAAACTTTTAGGATGATCGATTTTATTTATATTTACATGTGTGTAAAATATGTGTTTGTGATATGCTTATGGTCTATGAAACAAATGCCAATCTAACACATAGTTAGCATATGAGTCAGCAACTTGATTAAAAATTCTTGGAACATGAATGTATGTTATACTCTCAAATTTTTATTCTAGCAATCTAACCCGTAAGAATCTTCGTAATAATATCGGATCCCTAATACGATACAATCCATTAAGGTATGAAACCACTAACTGCAAATCAATACGTACCTCAAGAGAATGAACACCATGTGAAATGGCATCATGCAATAACTCAATGACGACACTATATTCATCAACATTGTTTGAAAAAAGTCGTAAACATATTCCTCCTGAAGACAATACCTGACCCGTCAGAGTATAAACCACCCAAGTAGCCCAAGCTGATTTTTGAGTGTGGTGGCTAGCACCATCAGTGAATCCTATGCAAATGGAAGACTCCATCGACATCTGGCATAAGAAATGAAATCTAATCAACAAACCCAATCACCATAAGAAAACCTAACTATGCAATTCAAAACTGTACAATAATATACAAAAATCAGCCTTGGTTGAAGATCATGCATAGTATTTTTTGAGATAGAGCCCATTTCTAGGCTTCGCCAAGGCTGTCCCTTCATAATCAACCAGCTCATAGGTGCCTTTCTCTAAGACTCATTTAACTACGTAAGGACCATCCCACATGGGATTAAATTTCCCTACCCCTAATGTTTCCTTAGCTTGATCCTACAAAAGGACCAAGTCACCTTCACTAAACCTCCTCGGACAGACAAACTTATCATATTGGACCTTGACGCTACACCTGTTAACCTCTAGAGACACTAAGGCATCTCAGTGCTGCTCATCAAGCTACTCTTAGTGGACAAAACACCCTTCCAATGCGGAATTGTCAAGTAAAAGCTCCACAACTAGATTTAGAGAAGGGATTTCGCATTCAACCGGTAAAACTGACTCCACCCCATGCACATGCTGATAGGGGGGAAAATCAATGGCAGTCTTAACCACGGTTCTATAGGCCCACAAAGCAGGATACAACATGATATTCCAATTAGTCTTTCTTTGTGGGATGGTTCATTGGAGAGTAGACTTAAGTGATTTTTTCACTGTTTCAACCTGTACATTCGCTTGAGGATAATAAGAAGAGGAGTGCTCTTGCTTATATCCTAACTTGGAAGCCAACTCTTCCATCATTTTATTCTGAAAGTGGCTTCCATGGTCAATGACAAGCTCTTTCAGAATGTCGAACCGGGTGATAATATGGTTGAAAACGAAATGCGCAGTTGTCTCATCGTCGGATTTAACTGTGGGCATAGCCTCTGCCCATTTCATGAAGTAATTGACAGCCACAATAATATGATGATGCCCCCTAGCCAAAGCTGGGTTACAATCCATAAAATCAAGCCCCCACTTGGTGAAGGGACTGGCGGTGACAATATGATGTAACAGGGCTAGACATGAGCGCATATTACATACAAACACCTGGCAAGGGTGGCACTTCTTGACCGCATTAATGCTATCTTTGAAGATGGATGGCCAAAAAAGCCTGCTCTCAATATTTTTGGGGCTGTAGAAAGCCCAGATAAATGACCACCACACTCCCCTCCATAGAAATCATTCAGCAAAACCTCAGCCTCATCATGGGTTAAACAACGACGCAAAATGGAATCTACCCCACGGTGGTACAAGGTGTTATCCACTATAAGGTATTTCTTAGCTACATGACGTAATCGTCACCGCTCATCCCATGAGAGGTGAGTAGGGACCTTCAATGTTTGCAAATACATAATGATATCCCTATACCAAGGGTCCATAGTTGAGATGAGGAAAATATGCTCATCGACAAAAGAATCCTCATAAACCTCCTCCTCATCCATGTTTGGAAAATAGGAAATGAGCTCCGCAAAGATTAACGATTTCTTTGATTTCATCGAAATGAATTCGAGATCAAACTCTTGAAAAATGACAATCCATTTACTGTATTTTCCCCCAATCATCCTTCTAGTGAGGATGAATTGAAATGGATTGATCTGAGCTATGAACAAGGTTTGGCGAAGGAGAATGTAATGTCTCAAATGCTGAACCGCATGAACGGTGGCCAAGGATTTCTTCTCCACATGGGTATAGAAATTTTTTGCATCTATAAGGTTTCAACTCAAATAATATATGACATGCTCATGGAGCTCCTCATCCTCCTAAACCAAAACCATACCAACCATATCCATAGACGCGGCCACATAAATCAATAAATCATGGCTATATTCTGGTGGACTAAGAATGAGGTCTGTTGCTAAGGCTCACTTAAGAGCATCAAAAGACTCTTGGGCTTGCTCATCCCAGTAAAAAGGGGTGTCCTTCAAAAGACGCATAAAGCCTTTAGTCAATTTGGAAAAATTAACCACAAATATTTGCAAGAAGTTCGCCATGCCTTGTAAACATTGAAGGTTTCTAATATTACCCACGGGAGACAATTGGAGTATTTCCTCAACCTTTATGGGATCGACTCTTATACCCTCCTTGGATACGATGAATCCTAGTAAACGGCAAACAGTCACACAAAATATGCACTTATGAGGATTTAAATGAACTTGATAATGATGGCATCTTTCAAACACTAATCTCAAATGATATGGAGGACACACTCTCAAACGAGAGTGAGTAGCAAGAACATCCAAATATACTTCGATAATCATTTTAAGATCATGAAATATTAAGGTCATGGCCCGCCAAAATGTGGCTCCGGCATTTTTAAGGTCGAAGGGCATCTTTCGATATGAAAAAGTACCCCAAGGACAAATAAATGTGGCCTTGTGTTGATCTTTGGGCTTAATCTAAATCTGATTATATCTAGAAAAACCATCCATAAAGGAAAATACCTCACGTCCCGCATGCTCATCCAAAATCTAATCAGTAAATGGTGTGGGGAAATTATCCTTAGGACAGGCGCGATTTAAGTCACGGAAATCAATGCATATACAGATCGCTCCCTGCTTCTTATCTACTAGAACAAGATTTGAAACCCACTCCGTCAAGGGAATGGGATAGATAAAACCATCTTTAAGTAGTTTCTCTATCTCAGCTTTAATGGAGGGTGCTTTTCTAGGATTCACTGCATGCAAACGTTGTCGAACCGGTTTTGCATCCAGATATGTTTTGATCTCATGTTCGACAATACGAGGGTTTATACCTGACATTTCTTCATATTACCAAGCAAAAATGTCATGAAACTATTTAAACAACTCAGTATACTCCTTGATCTAATCGGGGGAACAACCTGGCCCAGTGTAGACATTCTCAACCTTGCCAAGATCATGAGAAGTATTGATAGGAATTGTTGGTGATAAATTAGACATGTTTACATCATACATCTGACCAGGAGAGCTTAATGGAACCATGGGGATACCAATCTTCTCACTAAGAATCTCCCTAAAGTCATCACACTCCATATGATCGAGCTTAGGAAGAAAATATAATCAATGATGCAACTCTTCCCAAGGTTGCTCAACCCCAGACATGGCCTCAAGAATAGTTTCATCCGATGGAAAAACATCGTCGAGGTAATCATGTGAGTGAGATGACTCTACTGTCCATGCAGGCAACACATACGGGTCCTCCTCCTCTGTCCACGAAGAGGAAGGACTAGGATCTGCAACCTGATCAAGATTCGCTTGATACACCACCATTTTTACAGGAAACGGCATGTCTGTCTTGACAGGCATACTCGAAGTACTTAGTGAAGGAAGAATCCAAGGGTCTTCCATATGGGTAGTGCAAAAAGACATCGAATTTGATGAGGATGAAGCCCCACCAAAACTAGACCCAATCATAAGAATGGGTGTAGGAAAACTAAATGTTCCCATAAGAGAAGGGTACATACCTACGCCCACACTCCCAGTTGTTGGCTGAGAATGATCGATAATCGGAATAGAAGCTCCCGATGATGCATTGACACTTGGATTATGGAATGAATTTTGATCAATCGTAACAATATTCCCATTAAACGGAAAGCATATCACTCAAAAGAGGGAAGAATCTACGGCTTACATACTATACATCCAATTCCTACCCAGTAAAATATTGTAGTCAAGGGGTGCATCAACCACCTCAACCTCGATCGCGACAGTCTTCCCTCCCAATTGGACCTCTAGAGAAGGAAGAATCCCATGCAGCCAAAATGATCTACTATTGAAATTTGTCAACATAGTGGCAGATTGAGACAATGTGGGAGGACCCAAACCCTTCCAACAAGACAGAGACATCACGAAAGAAAAAGTGCCTTCATCAATGACAGTACACATGATGGTGTTGTTAAGACACTCTACATGAATCAAAAGAGACACATAGTAAGGAAAGTGAGGTTGTACTCCCATGGTTTCAAATTTGATCATGGAAGAAGAGCTATCATCACTGACCCCAAGATCAGACAACAAGGCTTTCCTTTGCGGAGGACAAGTCTGAAGCACTTCTAACACGGACATCACACAAGGATTCTAGCCCAAATCCTTGACAACTAAATAGTTCTAGGGGGCTCGGGCATTAGGATTGTGCCCCGAACACTTTAAGACTCCCTTAGGAATGCGAGGTGGAGCTTTAGGTTTATCCATAGGCTTTTTAATTCGCAAAGGGCTCTCGGGTGGGGAAGGTTCTTTCCCAAGGTCTGGTTGTGATGAACCATAATATTTCACATGAGTCACAACTTTAGCAGCACACACCATGTTGATGCAACCATGACCACTATTGGACTCCAGTGGATTTTGATTTCCACCCGATGCACAACCAGGATCAACGGTCCTCAAGTTCATATTTTGATTATTGGGTAAAGCATTAGTAAACATAGCTGGGCCCTATGCTATGAACTTCGAGGCATCCTCCATACAAGGGAACAAGTGAGTGAGGTGGTCATCCTTACACAACTTGTAGGGAAACTTCACCTTACGTTTAGACTTCTTGTCCCCCCCAGCATTAGTGTTCTTGTCATTATTATTAGCATTTTTATTCTTGTTCCCACCCTTACAATTATTTTTTCCTTTTTTTCTTATTCCTTCCACGCTGCTGGTTTCCTTTCGGGTTCAATGATTGCACAGATAATACACTCGTCGAGTGGGTAGGTTGAGACAAAGTTGTAGCTTGTCCCAACGCAAACTGGTTAATCGATAACTAGCTCACTTGTTTCGTAACCGAGTCCGTAGGTTTGGTACTATTAGAGCCAACAATATCATCGGCATGCAGCCCAGGATTGATCTTGGGGTCAAAATTGGATCTTGGAGCATTTGGTATAATCTCATACAAAATTCTGTATTGAGCATAGATCAAATCCAACTATTGTGCCCTGAAAATAGCTTGTTCCTTGTTTTTAACTCTGGATGTAGAAACATCCTTTGCGATGTAGGGTAACAATGATTTGAGGAACCATTCAAGAAGAAACTCTGGTGGTATAAAGGCTTTGATTAACTGTTTTCGTCTATGCCACTCTTGAATATGATATGAAATGTGTGTGGCTTTGTCTTTATAGAAGGTCGACAAGATTTCGGTACCGACGTCGCAACGTACGGCTAGCTAGAAATAATTAAGGAAAGGCATAGTAAGATCATCAAACGTAGCATAAGCCCCCCCCCCAGTAACTCTATATACAATTTCATCATGGGACCTGTTAGAGTGCATCGAAATAGCCTCAAACGAATGGAATCATCATGTAAGGAATTGGAAGAGCACCAAAGGTGGAAAGTGTTGACATGCTTACCAGGATCTTCACCAGCCTTACCTTCAAACTTGGAAATGTCCGAAGGAAGCTTGGTAGGGATTGTCGGCCATTGCAGGTTATGAGACATAGGATCGTTCATCAATCTTGATAAGTCAGGTAAGTTCAATGTCGCAAGGAAAGGGAGCCTAGGTTGAGATGATCAATTCCACACTCCCTAGTAGTTTTGATTCATGTAAGGTTGATTGCTATAAATACCATGGCCTTGGCCATCATAACCTCCTCCCATCTAACCCATGGAGGGATGCATGGAAGCATTGTGATGTGTTGTACCTTAATTATGAGGTGCTACAAAGCCATAAATAGAAGAGTAAGTGGGTTGTCGATACCCGTACCCATAGGGTTGGTAGTTTTTTACATACTACGGTCCATAATAATGTCCATGAGAAGCTCCCTAAGGTGTTCCATGGGATGTACCATGAGAAGGTCCATAGTTTGGTATATGGGGAATTCCATGAGGTGGAACATGAGATGATCCAGAAACAGGTACATGACCTATTGACACAATAGGAGGTACCTGTCATTGAGGTACTCGGTATCTGAATAGGATTACTAACACTAGGCCTAGGAGGAGCATGTGAAGATGCCTCCACTGTAGTGGTGGAAGGTACAATGTGACTAGTGCCCCCAAACCTCTTCACATGGAAAAGAGTGGGAGTGCCCCTGGGCGTAGTGCCAGGGTCAATTTCCAACTCGGCATGATATGCCAGATCGTGCTCATGGATATCAGGTATTTCATATATAACATTACTAGTGCTTGTGGGTTCATAGTGAGTCTCATCGCCCAGAAACCAATACAGATGGCCTGTGAATGAGGGATCATAACCAGATCGTGAAGGTTGTTCATGTGAAGGATCATATGTGCTAGTAGGATATTCCTCCCCAACCTCATGAGGTGGAGAATACATCTATGGAATCTCATCCTCATGATCTCCCATCGTGTGTGAATCAAAGTGAGAAGTAGTCCTCCCAAACTGTTTGGTTCTCTCTCCCAAAGGAGGAGGAGACGTGGAAGGTGGAAGTCCTACTAAACAACGAGAACAGTGGGGTGTTGTGCTCAAATCCACAATAACACAAAAAATGAAAACACTCGATCTAATTACGCAAACCCTAGGCAAACTAGCATGCATAGAGCATACACCTAAAAATGTAAAGCCAAATCACAAGCCAACCAAGGGTAGGATATGTCAGCTCCCAAATGAAGCAGGTATGTCTCACCTAGGAGAGGCTTGAGACTCCCATACACAACAAGTAGAGTTTCGTAACCAATTATAGTGGCCCTCAGCTTCAATGCATATAGGGACTATGCTATCCGACCCCTACCTGGCCAAGACACCTACAGAATAACCTCTACAAATACCCCCTCGATAACCTAGGTAAGGCAACTAAGGTCACCTCGATATAATCAATGCTCAGGTGGATAGTCGCAGGAGGAATTGACCGTATGGGCAAGGTAACAAAGCCCAAATCCTAAAAGCACAACTATTACCACAAGGGTGCACTAGCCAATACCTCAAAGGCCCCCAAATACGAATACAATCCTAGAAATATCTCCAGTGCTAATCAATCACAATTAGGGGTCATCCCAATCATAATTTCTCACACTACCTCATGCTTAACTCCCTTGTAAGAGGAGGATCTTGAGAAACACTAATTATATAAAGGATTTCACACTCTCACCTAGATAGACACCTAATTGTTTTGTTTAGTGGTCTTGGAGAATTAACTCACAATGAACTATTCCAAGACCCTAAAACCTAGTCTTGTTGGTGCACCCTAGAAAAAAAAGAGAGTAATTCATTTTCTTATGCATTGATTTTAATTGGATTTAATACTCAAAGGGTAAATGGACATGCAACTAATGATGTTATGACACAACAAGAAGTAAAATGCACACCTAGCAATCAATGCAAATGCACTATGTCGAATGAAAAAAAGGTATGCTACTACGTGAAGTGCAAAAATTTTCCTTCAAATGTATATGCAATGATTCCTATATGAAAATCTGACTAAAATTCACCAAGCAAACCTAATGCAAGTACCATGTTAATGCAAAATGAAAATAATGCATCACTATGCAAAAAGCAAAATGTTTTTTGTATTTTTGAATTAAATGAGATAAAAATCAAAAATATGACTCTACAACCCTCAGACTCTGCAACCACTCGCAGACAGCATCCAAGCAAAGCACCAAGGTGAAAGAGGCATAATGCACTAATCTCAAAACAAAAACTAGAAAATGAAATGACAAGAACCTTTTCAAAAATCAAATCAAAAAGAGTCTCTGGTCAGAAACAAAGGGTAGATACAGACTCCAGAAGCATCAAAGAAGACTCAGCAATCATCCAAACTCACCCAGCAGCAACACTTAATATTCCCAAAAAAGCAAAAAAATAGGGCATACACAACTGTTCTAAGTAAACCTTCGTACATACACGACTATTACAGGAAAACCTGCATGTACACGCGACTGTGAAAGCAAAACCCGTGCACATGAAGAAAAAGAGAGAAAAATAAGGTAAATAGACAAGCTGAGACAAAATTTACTCCTATAGGACACTACTAGGAAATCATGCCCCCCCGGAACTGACACAAAAATAGAGAAATCAGAGCAATTCAAGCACATTGAATGCCAAAAGACCCCCAAAGAAAAACAACTAGGAACCTCCCCGGTATGGGCGCCAATTCTATTATGGAGAAAACTTCCTATGGCTTGGGGTGTACCACAACAGACAGAGAAACCACAGAAATCAATCCCTTCCCAATATGCAAGAGAAATAAAACATCAAACACTAAAGGATCTCGAATCATACCTTATTCTGAGCAGTTGAAGTAGATCCCTGTGGAGCTTTTTCCAATTCCGCTTTCTTTAGCAATTTACTCTCAACAATAGAAAAAAAGGCAAGCATGCTATAGAATATAGTGTTATTCCTACTCTAGCATATATAATCAATAATTCATAAGCAATTAAACACATCCATGGATTCAATATTCATTTAAATGCACATCATTGGACAGGAAAAGATATTTCTATTAATAAAATCAAAGATTACATAAGTGACAACCTCTGTTGGCACGTCTGCGAACCAGAGAAACCGAGCCCTCCACCTGGTCCTCCACCACCGAAATCCTCCATCTCTCGATTGCAAGCTCACAAGAAAAGGAAAGCTTGGGAATAACACTAAGTGATCCAAGGTACAAAGGGATGCAGACTCAAGTACAAGCAAGCTACGACAACAATGGACTATAGTTTTCTTGCTCTTCAATTCCTCTCCCTTCAATGTATCCAAGGGGTTCCTTATATAGTGCTTCAATGGGGTAATGGAAGGTCAAATCTAAGCAATCTCGAGGCATATGGAAGGCCAAGAGACAAGTGATTCGGATCCACATCAAGGAAAACTCCAAAATTATTTGGACTTATGCACCCATCCCGATGTACACGGGCTTAAAGGTAATGTCAACGTATATACACGAGAAAGGGATTAAAAGTTGTGTACAACAAATAATAGGTGTTTTTATGGATGATCTTGGATACATCAAAGGTATAATAATGGACCAGGGGGTCCAAAGAGTTTGCAAAGGGATAGGGAAGGCCATAAAAGTGTGATAAACCATGTGTGGTAAAATCAGCTGTAACAGTATGTAGACTTCAATTGTTCTCGCTTATTTAATTTTCTTCTCTCAAAAGCTATCGGGTATTCATATTGCATTAGTACTGCTCCCAACCCATAACCTGAAGCGTCACATTCTATTACAAATGGTTTGGATAAGTTTGGGGTAGTTAGTACAAGTGCGGAGGACATAATACCTTTAAAAGATTCAAAACACTTATCAACTTCTTCACTCCAATGGAATGCATTCTTTTTTAGAAGGTTCGATAAGGGTGAGGTTATGTACACATAATTCCGGATGAATCTTCTATAGTATCCAGTTAGACTGAGGAATCTCCTTAACTTGGATATGTTAGTAGGTTTGGTCCATTTTGTGATTTATTTTATTTTTTTTGGATCTACCTTGACTCCTTCTTTAGATATTACGTGACCACAATAGCTCACTTCTTCCTTACCGAACGTGCATTTGGACATCTTGGCGTAGAAATAATTTTATTTTAAAATAGAGAGTACTTGTTCCAGATGTACGAAATAGTCCTTCCATTTATTATTGTATATGAGGATGTCATAAAAAAAAACTAGTTCAAACTTCCTTGAATGGATGAAATATGTTATTCACGGTTGCTTGAAATCTCATTGGAGCATTAGTTAGCCCAAAATGCCTTACCTTAATCTCATAATGTCCTTCATGGGTCTAAAAAGTTGTCTTTTCCAGCCTTGCTATGATTTGGTAATATCCCAACCTTAAGTCTAATTTTGAAAAGTACCTTGCGCCATGCAGCTCATCCAACATTTCATCGATAAATGGAATGGGGAATTTCTCTTTAATAGTTATCTTGTTTAGTCCTTTGTAGTCGATGCATAGCCTAAATCACCAATCCTTATTTCGTACCAGAAGTACTGGTGCAACATAAGGACTCCAAATTTCTGTAATCACTCCACACTTTAGTAAATCATGGATGAATCTTTCAATCTCTATCTTATGATGGTGTGGACACCTATAGGGTTTAACATTGATGGGGCTTGATCCATACTTGATTTCGATGACATGCTCGATCTTCCTTTCTAATGGTAACTCCATGGGGAGATCTTTGAATACCTTTTTGTACTTTTGGATTAGTCCTTGGATATCTGGTTGACCTGGTTTAACCAATTCTGAAGTTAATAATTCCATCTCTTGGCATTGTATGACATACGTTGGTGCTCCCTTCAAATTAGCTTCTCCATTTTGTGGGATGACACAATTTGTGTGCGAGGGGGTTGGAACTCATACAACTTGTATTTTTATCCTTTCCACTTAAAATTTATAAAGTGTTCTTGGTGGTTTGTTGAGTAGGTACCTAGTTTTTGCAGCCACTGATTTCCTAATACTTCATTAACTCCTCCTAAGGTTATTGCTTAAAATTCTGACTCAAGGTTATAGTTTTGTATTTGTAGATTAACTTTGTGGAATTTTCCCACCTTTTTTTATCTTCTTTCATCTATGACCATTACCTTCATGTTGGTTACTGGATATATGAAAATGTTAATCCTCTTTGCAACACTTACATCAATGAAATTATGGGTACTTCCCGTGTCGAATAGGACGACAACATTGTTATTTTTTATATTCCATTTAAGTTTTAATGTATGTGGTTGGTGTATTCCTGTTATGGATGCGATCGATATCTTGGGTGTTTCTTCATCTTCTGAATCCGATGGAGGATTTTGGATGTCACATTGTTCTTCTATGTCAAATTCCTCGATTCCTGACTTGTCTTCCTCTTCTGCTTCACATTGATATAGGTTCTTGGTGGTCTCTTTTTTTAAACATCTGGGTCTTCGATCCCACTTCTCTCTACAATATTTACACTTTCCTTCTTTCATTTGTTGGACTTATAAAGTGGGCTTGTTGTCACTTATTAGATGTGGTGGATGGTATTTGGTGTCGGTTTTGGTATTTTGGACGAACCTTTGATATTTATCATGGTTTATGCTCCATGTCTTTTTTATTTTTCCCTCA
The DNA here is from genome assembly GCA_001517045.1 of Pseudotsuga menziesii. Taxonomy (NCBI): domain Eukaryota; kingdom Viridiplantae; phylum Streptophyta; class Pinopsida; order Pinales; family Pinaceae; genus Pseudotsuga; species Pseudotsuga menziesii. The sequence continues at coordinate 193,014 of LPNX010303085.1, forward strand.
ATGATTCTTCCTTGCATCTCGCCTTGTCCAAGGTTGAGACATTTAGTAGCTATAGTTCATCTATGATATAGGGTTTTAGTCCGTACACATAAGTTTGTAGGCATTGAATGTCTATGAGTTACGGCACATGTGTCGCTAGGGATTCCCATTCGTCAGTGTATTCATCGACGTCACCTTTCTGCTGTAGTCTGGTGATTTTTGCGAAGAAGTGTTTTTCTTTTAAATAATCAAACATATTAAAGAAGTTGTTTTTAATGTGTTCCAATTGAGCTTAGTTTTTTGTGTTGTAACCTTCCACCACATATACCAGTTGTATTCCCGATATTCTATTTGCATCGAGGCATATTTTATCATTTCTTCGTTGGATGTGATATTGTATATGGAGAAAAAAAATTATGCCATGTTGATCCATGCCATGCTCTATTTTATTTCGCCATTGAATTTTCACAATTATAACTTGGGTTTCATTTGATATCCACTTATTTTTGGAGGAGAGAGAGGTTGGTCAAGATGTGGAGAATGATAGTGACCGATCTCTTCTTGTGGGATTTCCCTTTTGGGAGGAATTGTCTTATGATGGGTTGAATTTGAGGATAGTTGATCTTCCCTTGATACATTTCCAACTAATGTGGTAATTGTGTCTTCTAAATACTGCTTGAGTTTTCTTAATCCAATTTTGAACCCTACTGATATATCCCTTTTTACTCCTTCCATCTCCCAAGATACAACTTCATTGACTTCCTTTTTCACAGTTTCTGATAATTCGTTTTTGCTTTTGTGTAGCTCTACCTCGATTTGGTCGAGCCTTGAGTGTAGTCCTTCAATATTGTTAGAGTCTTGGGCTTGGTTTTTCTCCAAATCCTCCATTCAATTCTTAATTTCATTCATCTCTGACATTTTCCTTTTGCAGGAGGAATTTTGATATATAAAAATAAAATTCAATATATATATATAATTAATATTACTTTAATAAGTAATATATTTATATATTCATGTAGTAACCTTGGGAAAAAAATTAAACAAAAAAATTATTATATAATAAAAATATTATTATAATAATAATTATTTATTATATTTTTTTGGTAATGTTTACAGGTCGATGGCAGTTGCAAGCGAAGGCGTCGATGAGGGAGGTGGGATGGCGCAAGGCTGGAAGAAGATGTGGCATAGAGGGGAATGGGATGATGGCGTGGATGGATTTGGGATGGCAGAATGGGAGCGTGGTTGGGAGATGGGAAGATTCAGAGGGAGGTGTAGCAACACGTGCAGGTTCAAGATGTGGCAACGTGTGGGATGATGCAACGACGTGGAGAAGATGTGGATGGCGTGAGTTGGGGAGAAGAGTGTAGAAGGAGGGGAGAACGAGGGAGTGAACAACGAGGGAAAACATGAAGGTGATGGGACAAATGACGAGAGGGTGAGGAAGGTGAAGGGATGGAGCAGATGAATGGCGGAGTCCAAGGAGCCAAACGTGGCTCTGATACCACTTGATGTGAATTGTATCAAAACCCAAAAGAGAGAAGAGAAGGCCTTTTATAGGCCTAAAACACATCATTTCAATGTAATGGTGTGACCCTATGATTAGCTAATTAATATTACATTTAATATTTAAATTAATTGCTCTTAAATACTTAGATACACAACACAGAGTGACCTATACAAGGGCATCGAGTGATACTCTGAGGGCCTAATTATGGGCCATGTCGGGCTTTGTATCGACCTTCATCTCTGTGTTCACAAATTTCAATCTATGTAAATCCCTTCTTACCAAATGAACTCATATTAGACCTTAACAGAAAACATAAGGTATATATCAAGAATTAATATATATTGATGTCCAAATCACCAAATGCTATTATATAGGAGTAAGTTGTCATTTTTAGTTGTATTTTTTATCTGATGACTAAATTAGTCATTTTTAGTTGTGTTGCTCAAATTTAGTAGTCTTTAGCTTAAAAACATTGTCATGACTAACTTTTTTTCATGTAGTCAATTATTTTCCAAATTCTACTAGTGATAATCATATAAATCATGTATTATCAACAAGACCATAATCAACTATCTATTCCACACAATAATGATCATATGTAACACCTTGGTTTTGACCCCGTTGCATTACATGTATACGATGTATATATTGTAAATGATCATGGTGTGGAGCTAAAGGCCAAGACCCCACCATTGATCGGTTATGCTATGTTTTGGATTTAAATTGTCACCGATGGTATATCGGGGCATGCAGCACATATCAAGTTTTAGCATCATGTAAATATGCATCTTTAATTAAAATGAACCTAACCAGCTACGATCGCGGCAACTAAATTGAGAAGGGGCATGATTTTCACAAGGATAAGGGTGTGGGGGAAGATTGGTCAAACCTTAGCCAATGGGGGGGGAAACCCATGTGTCATCTCCCTTTGTTTTATCCAACCACCACAATTGAAAATTGCAGCTGGTGGTTGAGGCAATTATTGTCTTTGGGAGTGGGGTGGCAGGGCTGTCAGTCCATGCCTACACGCACACTCCACCAGCAATGAACCTCACAATAGGAGAAGAATGAATATGCCTTCATTCATTCTCTCCACGGTTGCACATTATCTCCACTGTCTGTTGTTCCTCACGATTGTCTGTTCATCCATACATAGGAGCGGAAGTCTTGATCACTGTTCTCACACACAGGACTTTCCTAGTTTTTGGGCTCACACAGCGAGCTAGGAGCTAAGCTCTCTCATCCACGATTAGCGGTGAAGAGCCATTCACATTTTTGGCTCTATGAACTCCTCACAAATTGGTATGGTCGTGTACTATTTACTGTCTCTTCTATGTTGAGATTTGGAGCTGTTGTTCTTCCTGTGAGTTATGGATGTCACCGTTCTCTTCAAGATCTGTTGTGATTGTTGTGGTCTTCCTTATATTTTGGGGACAGGAGTCTGTTCATTGCACATATAAAACGGGATATTGTATTTATCCTCCAGTGTGGTCTAGATAAGTCTCCCTGGTGGCTTCATTGCCCAAGGACGGGCTGTTGTTTCCCCATGTTGCGAGCGGTGCCCACTGATTTCTGTTTGGGACTGTTGTAATTCGCTTGGAAGTCGTTTTGGCCACGATAGGGCCAAGAATGACCCAGGAATTCATTTTTCCCTGTTTAAGCTGTGACAGCTGAGTAATTGCCTGCGTGCAATGGTTAGTCTTCAGACTGTGTTGGGAGCAGGGATGGGGGCTTGGTTTGCTTGATAAACCTGGTGGCTGGAAACCACACAGACAGGGCTAGAGGGATTGCTTTCTTCTCCACAACCCCTGAATAGCACTGGAAGGGAATGTAGGGCCTGAGTAGCAGAGAAGGGACTGATTCCTTGTGTTGGGTGTGTGTGGGTGTCTTAGAATTCAGGCTAGTTCTAGTGTAGGTGTTCCTAGCTCTGCAATGAGCTCACCAACTTAGCATTTATCCTTTCCCAACTCCTGGATGTCCTGATAAACCCAACTGTGTTGGCTTGGCTATGTTTTGTGTATCCTTGGCTATGTGTCAGCCTGCTAGTTCCCTTATTCCTTGCAGAATCATGCCCAGCTCGGGGGTGGCAGCGCTGCTGAGAGATTAAGGAGCACACTGGCCTATGGTTGGGTGGAATGTTGCAGCAACATAGCTGGTTACGGATCGAGTTATTCATAATATAAGTGCTCTCGTCCATTTCTACTTCCGCAACTATATTTACTGTTAATGATTATGATGGACATGTTGAATGAATTCTTGGATAAATGTATGATGTTTCCACTGTGTCTGATAGATAATTGTAGCTGTGTATGATGTACAAATATTGCATCTGTGCATGATAAATGTTCATGTGTGCATGTTATAGTTCCATACATTTGCTTCAGCATTCTGTTTTAGCATTTTTCTGAATTCACATGTTCATGGGGCTCTTAGCCCGAATGGTTAACACCATGGTCGTCGCGTCCTCTTCGCCGGTCGGAGGGATGGGGATATGATAGCGTGATATCAGAGCTCATGTTGCAGCATGGGCCTAAATGGACCATGTAGAAGCAGTGACAAAAATAGTATTCCTTTCTGCCAGCAGAATCAAGGAATGACTAGAAATTCAAGAAAAAAAAATTGTTGTCTAAGTGTTGAACAGTCGGAAGAGCTAGTCGAAAAGACTTTCGATGTAGCGGAAGCATGCCCGACGGAGAGTAGTTGGAAAGAAAACCACGGAAATTTTCCTAGCGATTCGAAGTCCGTCAGAATAAAATAGTCGATCGAGCGTCCGCCATTGCGGAAGGCTAGAAGACTACGTGTCCGACGAGAAAAGCCTCCGACAGCCGACGTCGGAAGAAAGTTAAAAAAAAATCTAAGTATAGAAAACAGCGGCTATCGAAAGAAAATAGTTGCTCGTGTGCCCGCCGTTGCGGAAGTCTAGAGCACTAGACTTCCGATGTGAAAAGGGTGCCTATGCCGTAAAGAATTTTTTTTTTAATTTTTCTAAGTAACAAAAATATCGGCCATCGGAAGAATATAGTGCTCGTGTGCCTGCTGTTTCGGAAGCTGAAAGCACTAAGTCTCCCGACGAGAAGCAAATCCTGACGTCGATTAGGGTGTGCCACAGTAGATTTGGCCACCAATCGGGAGAATATCGAGGATGTTGGGCCACCATTGTGGCTGCTGATGAAATTATTTCGCCGACGCGAAGAAGAAAATAGAACCGATCAAGCGACGAAAAGGAAGACAAAAGGGAAAGTTTTGAAAAATTATCTAAGTCCGGGAATCATCGACCATCGGCAATGGTTAGTGAATAGAGCTTCCGATAGCTGATGACCTATGTCGGGTGAAGTTAGTGGATTGAACATCCGTCGTTGTGGATGTCTTATGGACTATCCTTTCGAAGGATAGTGGATCCGATCGCCGATGGAAAAGGAAATTTGAAAATTTTTGTTTAAGGACATCGAATAAAGTTAGAGCTCCCGACAGCCGATGAGTATGGTCAACGGAACCCGCAGTGGATTGAACGACCGCCGTTGCAGCTGCCTAAATAACTAACCTTCCGAAGGGTTAGAAGATCTGATTACCGATGATAGTGCTTAGCGGATCCGATAGCCGATGTACGTCAGAAAAATTTAGTGGTTTGGGCCGCCGAAACGTCGGAACGATTAGTTGGAATGAGACCCGATTCTGCATAAGGAAATTTTGAATTTTCCATGGGATTTTTTTTTAGCAAATTTTGGCTGTTTTTCAGTGGGATTTTCAGGGCTAAAAAGGAGAAAAGAGGCAGCAATTTACAAAAGAAATTTGGAAAAATTCTATGTTTTGGGAAAACTTGCTATTTTATGATTTTTCCAGGAGAAGGTAAGTAATGCTGGTTTATATTAATGTTATGTAACTAACAGCTGTGTTACTAACACATTTGCAGAGTCATAGTCACCTTCCAAGGCAGTATCCCAGGTAGTGCAGTTTGACAAGTAAATGGTGGTTCAGTTATGAGAACCCATGATGGGTATGATGCTCGGGATTCTTATGAGCAAGCAGAAGATGCCATGGGAGAAAATGTTCGTAACAGAAATGATGACATAGAGTCTAATGGAAGGAGATTCCAAGAGACACCGTCAGATGTTGCAACCATGATGAGAAGCTTGATCAAAGCCCAGGAATAGCAGCATCAGTTGAATGCTGCAATGATGCAGAGTTTTACAGACTTGCATAGAAATATAGACTCTGGATGAGGTACAGCAAGACCAGAAGGCAGTAAGAGTAGTACTCGAAGAAGGAGAAGGACTTCTAGTGGATCATCTGATTCTGAAGAATCCAGTGGGGATTCAAGTTATGCTTCTCATAAAATAAAAAGAAAGAGACACCATAGGGATCGCTCTCGGAATGAATTTAAGAAAGCGAAACCTCCTACGTTTGATGGTGAGGTAAAGACTGGACAAGAGGCTGAAGCTTGGCTTCTTGGGATAAAGAAGTACTTTCAAGTGCATGATTATTCAGGAAACATGAAGGCAAGAGTTGCCATATTCAATCTAAATGGAAGAGCATCCATTTGGTGGGAACACTTCAAGAAATTAAAGAGGATTAGTGAATGGAGATTCAAGTGGAAATAGTTCAAGAAGTATTTCAAGCAGAAATACCTTTCTGACAGGTATTATGATGACAAGATTAAGGAGTTCCACGAGCTGAGATTGGGACAGCAAACCATGGAATAGTATGCGAATAAGTTTTTGGAGCTATTGAGGTATGTCCGATACATCAGAGATGAAAAAGTGAAAGTCCAACATTTTCTGAGTGGATTGCCTCAGTCTTACAAAGATAGAATTGAGTTTTATGAACCTAGAACTCTTGAAGAAGCAATAAGGAAGGCTAAGTATTGCTATGAGCAAAGCAAGGGTAAGCTGAATTACCACAAGGCATGGAAGGACAAGAAGAATGAGAAGTTTGACCAAAGGAAGAAAGGTTTCAAATCTTCTAGCTTCAGGAATCAGCAAAAGCAACCATCTCAAGCTGCGAGTAAGCCGGTTGGAGTGGTAGGAGAAAATCCTAAAGATCCACAACATAATAGAGGGCCACTTCAATGTTGGAAATGTGGAGGACCCCACATGCGCAAGAATTGTCCACTCAAGAATGAGAGTGCAAGACCAGCTTATAACATTCAAGAAGTAGAAACAGTGGGTCAAGTAGCAAGGGCAATCCCTAGGATTTATGCAGCACTGGAGGACCGCCAGGAAGATCACCAGTCAGTTGTGGTTGAAGTAGCAGGTAATATTGTTGAGCAATTTGTTTCTATTTTAATTGACCCTGGTTCTATGCACAGTTACATTACTCCTAGAGTAGTGGATATTTGTGCTTTTAAGAAGGTAAAGCATAGGAAGTCTTTGTTAGTTCAGCTAGCCATTGGAACTAAGAGAAAGGTTAGTGAAATGGTAGAGAAATTCCCATTGGTCATGGATGGATTGGTCACTTGTGTAGATCTGAATGTTCTACCGCTAGGTTCCTATGATGTTCTCATTGGAATGGATTGGCTAGAAGCTCACAGGGTGAAGCTTGACTGTTATAATAAGACTTTCGAATGCATGAATGAAGAAGGGAACCTAGTAGTTGTGAAAGGTAATCCAAAGGTGATTTCAGTAAGGCAGGTTTTAGCAATGTAGTTAAAGAAGTTCTATAGGAAGGGTTGCCAGTTGTATGCAGCTCATATTCTGGAGACATCAGGAGATGAAACTCCAAGGTTGGAGGACTATCAGGTGTTACAAGAATTCAGGGATGTGTTTCCTGATGAGATTCCAAGGCTTCCTCCAAAGAGGGACATTGATTTCACTATTGAACTTGTGCCAGGAGCAGCACCAGTGCCCAAGGCACCCTACAGGATGAGTACACCAGAGATGCTAGAGTTGAAGATGCAACTACAAGAGTTGTTGGAAAAGAAGTATATCTGACCGAGTGTGTCTCCTTGGGGAGCATTGGTTCTGTTTGTAAAGAAGAAAGATGGTACACTTAGGTTATGCATTGATTACAGACAATTGAACAAGGTTACCGTGAAGAATAAATATCCTTTGCCTAGGATTGATGACCTCTTTGATCAAATGAGAGGAGCAAAGGTATTTTCCAAGATTGACTTGAGGTCTGGTTACCATCAGGTGAGAATCAAGGATGAAGACATTCATAAGACAGCCTTCAAAACAAGGTATGGGCATTATGAGTTTGTAGTGGTACCATTTGGTCTCACAAATGCACTAGCTACATTTATGTGCCTTATGAATAGTGTCTTCAGAAGGTATTTGGACAAGTTTGTTCTTGTTTTCTTTAATGACATTCTTGTTTATTCTAAGAATGAGGAAGAACATGAAGAGCATTTGAGATTGACATTGCAATTGCTCAGGGAGCTTCAGTTGTATGCGAAATTGAGCAAGTGTGACTTCTATAGAGATAGAATTCAATATTTGGGTCACATTATCTCAAAGGAGGGTATATCTGTGTACCCTGAAAAGATTGAAGCCATTATGAATTGGCCTACTCCAAGAAATGTGATAGATGTAAGATATTTTATGGGACTTGTAGGATACTATCGGAGATTCATTGAGGGATTCTCCAAAGTTGCACATGCCATCACTTCTTTGCAAAAGAAGGGGATGAAGTTCGAATGGACATCGAGGTGTGAGGAAATTTTCCAGAGGTTGAAGGATCTTGTAACCAGTGCACCAGTATTGAAGATTATAGATCCAGAGAAATATTTTTTGGTGTGTACCGATGCATGCGGACAAGGGCTTGGAGGATTCCTTATGCAAGACAACCACGTGATATGTTATGAGTCAAGAAAGCTTAAGGAGCATGAGAAGAACTATTCCACTCATGATCTAGAGGTTGCAGCCATAGTACATGCTCTCAAGATGTCGAGGCATTACTTGATGGGTAGAATATTTGAGCTCAGAACAGATCACTGTGGACTGAAGTATTTGTTTGACCAACCTACTCTGAATGCTAGGCAAGCAAGATGGCTGGAATTTTTATGTGAGTTCGATTTCAAAATCAAGCACATAAAAGGGAAAGAAAACAAGGTAGCTGATGCACTCAACAGGAAGATGCAGGAAATGCATGTGGAATCTCTTAGTATTTGCCAATTGGATTTGAGGCAGTTGATTGTTGGTCATGCTACTGGAGATGAATTGTATGAGCAGGTAAAAGACAAATTGCAGCAGCAAATTCTTGAGAAGAGGTATGAGGGATATAACTTGGAAGAAGATGGACTTCTCACTTATAAAGGTAGGATTTATATTCCAGATGTAGCGGATTTGAGGAGAGTTGTTATGGATGAAATCCATCAAGCTCTGTATTCTAGTCACCCAGGATATCAGAAGACAATTGCTACAGCTAGAAAGCAGTACTTTTGGCCAGGAATGAAAAGGGATATGGCTGAGTACATTTCGAGGTGTATGAAATGTCAACAGGTGAAGGTTGAGCATCAACATCCAGTAGGATTGTTGCAACCTTTGCTAGTTCCAGAATGGAAATGGGAAGTTATTTCCATGGATTTTATTACAGGGTTGCCGATGACTTGGAGACAACATGATTCCATCATGCTTGTGGTAGACAAGTTGACAAAGGCAGCACATTTTATACTGGTTAAGTCTACGTATGAGACTAGAGACATTGCAAAGATCTTCATGAAGGAGATATTCAAATTGCATGGATTGCTGAAGGCAATAGTCTCTGACAGAGATGTCAAGTTCACTTCCAACTTTTGGAAGGGGTTGATTGCAGATTTGGGTACAAAGCTAAACTTCAGCACTGCATACCATCCTCAGACAGATGGTCAGATAGAGAGAGTTAATCAGGTGCTTGAAGATATGCTTCGCATGTACGTAATGGAGAAACCAACCAAGTGGGAAGATTACTTACACTTGGTAGAGTTTGCTTATAACAATGGACAATAGGCATCCTTGGGGATGAGTCCGTATGAAGCTTTGTATGGAAGAAGGTGTAGAACACCAATTACTTGGGATAATCCAGTGAACATGATTGTTCTTGGACCAGAATTGCTCAAGGAAATGGAGCAAGAAGTTGTAAAGATCAGGCAGAATCTAAAAGCAGCATAGGACAGACAGAAAAGCTATGCAAATAAGCATAGGGTGAACAGGGAGTTCAGTGTTGGGGATCATGTTTACCTCAGAGTGAGGGCAAGGAAGAGTTCCTTGAAGCTTGGAAGTTGTGCCAAGTTATCACCAAGATACTGTGGGCCGTTTGAAGTGCTTGAAAGAATAGGGCCAGTTGCATATAGACTTGCATTGCCTGCTAGCACTAGAGCTCATAATGTTTTTCATGTTTCTTTGCTTAAGAGATATGTACATCATCCTAACCATGTGATAAATTGGGATGTGATTCAGGTGGAACCCGAGGGAGAGTTCCGAATTGAGCCAATGCGCATCCTCGACAAGAAGGTCACAATGCTCCAAAACCGGGCCATAGGGCAGGTAAAGGTGCCATGGGAGCACTACGGACCTGAAGAGGCTACATGGGAGCTGGAGGATGCCATGCGATTGGCACATCCATTTTTGTTCAATTTTACAGAACACTGAGGCGATACCAATGTAGCATTTTGTTCAAATTTTGTAACGCACTGAGGACAGTGCTATTGAAGGGGGAGGGGAATGTAACACCCCAATTTGGACCCCATTGTATTAGATGTATATGATGTATATATTGTAAATGATCATGGTGTGGAGCTAAAGGCCAAGACCCCACCATTGATCGGTTATGCTATGTTTTGGATTTAAATTGTCACCGATGGTATATCAGGGCATGCGGCACATATCAAGTTTTAGCATCATGTAAATATGCATCTTTAATTAAAATGAACCCGACCAGCTACGATCACGGCAACTAAATTGAGAAGGGGCATGATTTTCACAAGGATAAGGGTGTGGGGGAAGATTTGTCAAACCTTAGACAATGGGGGGAAAAACCCATGTGTCATCTCCCTTTGTTTTATCCAACCACCACAATTGAAAATTGCTGCTGGTGGTTGAGGCAGTTATTGTCTTTGGGAGTGGGGTGGCAGGACTGTTAGTCCATGCCTACACGCACACTCCACCAACAATGAACCTCACGATGGGAGAAGAATGACTATGCCTTCATTCGTTCTCTCCACGGCTACGCGTTATCTCCACTGTCTATTTTTCCTCATGATTGTCTATTCATACATACACAGGAGCAGAAGTCTTGATCATTTTTCTCACACACGGGATTTTCCTAGTTTTTGGGCTCACACAGCAAGCTGGGGGCTAAGCTCTCTCATCCATGATTCGCGGTGAAGAGCCGTTCACATTTTTGGCTATATGAACTCCTCACAGACTAGTATGGTCGTGTAATATTTACTATCTCTTCTATGTTGAGAATTGGAGCTGTTTTTCTTCCTATGAGTTATGGATGTCACCGTTCTCTTCAAGATCTGTTGTGATTGTTGTGCTCTTCCTTATATTTTGGGGACAGGAGTCTGTTCATTGCACATATAAAATGGGAGATTGTATTTATCCTCCAGCATGGTCTGGATAAGTCTCCCTGGTGGCTTCATTACCCAAGGATGGGCTGTTGTTTCCCCATGTTGCGAGCAGTGCCCACTTATTTTCGTTTGGGACTGTTGCAATTCGCTTGGGAGTCGTTTTGGCCATGATAGGGCCAAGAACGACCCAGGAGTTTATTTTTCCCTGTTTAAGCTGTGACAGCTGAGTAATTTCCTGCGTGCAATGGTTGGTATTTGGACTGTGTTGGGAGCAAGGATGGGGGATTGGTTTTCTTGATAAACCTGGTGGCTGGAAACCACACAGATAGGGCTAGAGGGCTGGCTTTCTTCTCCACAACCCCTGAATAGCACTGGAAGGGAATGCGGAGCCTGAGGGACTAAGTAGCAGAGAAGGGACTGATTCCTTGTGTTGGGTGTGTGTGGGTGTCTTAGAAGTCAGGCTAGTTCTAGTGTAGGTGTTCCTAGCTCTGCAATGAGCTCACCAGCTTAGCATTTATCCTTTCCCAACTCCTGGATGGCCTGATAAACCCAACTGTGTTGGCTTGGCTATGTTTTGTGTATCCTTGGCTATGTGCCAGCCTGCTAGTTCCCTTATTCCTTGGAGAATCATGCCCAGCTCGGGGGTGGCAGCGCTGCTGAGAGATTAAGGATCACGCTGGCCTATGGTTGGGTGGAACGTTGCAGCGATGTAGCTGGTTGCGGATCAAGTTATTCATAAGATAAGTGCTCTCGTCCATTTCTACTTCCGCAACTATATTTACTGTTAATGATTATGATGGACATGTTGAATGAATGCTTGTATAAATGTATGATGTTTCCGCTATGTCTGATAGATAATTGTAGCTGTGTATGATGTACAATTGCATCTGTGCATGATAAATGTTCATGTGTGCATGTTCTAGTTCCATACATTTGCTTCAGAGTTCTGTTTTAGCATTTTTCTGAATTCACATGTTCATGGGGCTCTTAGCCCGAATGGTTAACGCCATGGTCGTCGTGTCCTCTTCGCCGGTCGGAGGGATGGGAATGTGACATCATCCATAGATCACAATCATATATCTTAATCTAAGCCATTAAATAGATGCAAAAAAAGAAACATAAATATAACATTTCCTTAATCAATATCAATCTACTACTCATAATCAAAGATATAATAATCCACATTAAAAAATGCAACCAATTATATACACATATATATCAGTGTTTTCCAACCAAGTGACCCAAATAGGTCTATAACATATAACTCTAGCATACAAAATCCATAAAAAATTATCCATCCTAAGATGTCACAAAATTATACTAGCCATTATGGGACACTATGAAATCCATGTGCTAGCAGAGAAGAGGACCAAGTTGGATCCTTCCAACATGAAGAGCTTGTTTTTTAGTTACAGTGGGATTTCAAATACCTATAGGGTCTTTATTCCATAGAAGAGAAAGATAGTCATAAGAAAGGATGTAAAATTCAAGGAATAATTCCCATTGAGAAAGTCTCATGAGCATGTTCCAATAAAATAGGATGAGGAGCAAGAAGCTTCAAAGGTTTATCTAGGTTCACTTATGACTTCCACTTTAGAGAAAAAACCTTTAGTTGTGAAGGATCCACCAGATCCTACTAGTTCTATTAGGAGACCTTGATGGTTCACTTAAACATTGAGGGATTAACAAGATCATGACAAGGCTCCTAGGACCACATTCAAGGAGAAAATACCACCAAATAAGATTCCAAACAACATGGATTTTATTGGCAACATCATAAATTATGAGCCTTCCAATTTTATGGAGGAAACATACCACCAAGTTTGGAGGAATTTCATGGTGGAGGTGTACACCTCCATCATGAAGAATGTTGTGTGGGACATAGTGCCAAGATATTATGGGAAATCAATAATGAGTTCCAGGTGACTCTACAAGATCAAGAATGCGCTAGATGCTGACATAGAGAAGTGCAAAGTAAGGTTTGTGGAAATAGGGTTCTCCGAGAAAGAGGTAGTGGACTATGATGAGACTTTTTCTCGAGTCACTAGGTACATTCCATTATAGAAGTTGGGCCAATCTATGAATGTGCTTCATGCTTTTTGGCAAGCAGGGTGGCAAAAATACATGCAGAAAAACCTCAATTGATTTATTTTTAAACCCTCGATCGAGGTTTAAATACCTTAATCGAGGGCTTAAAATTACCTCGATCGAGTGCTTAATAATACCTCGATTGAGGGTTTAATATAGACCTCGATCGAGCTATTTAAAACTCGATCGAGGGCTATTTTAAGATACATATATAACAACAACAAACCATGGCTTATTCCATCGCGTTTGTTTCGTTGAAACTCAAGAAAGGACCAGAAGAAAGGGGTTATAGATATAATAAATGGGTGATTGGTGTTTAAAGATGTGATTTAAATCATGAAAAATATTAAAAAGGGTCCCTTATATCCATTTTTCATGATTTTAGTTGCATCTATAACTCCAATTACTCTTTGACTATTTACTATTACTCACAAGTATCATTTTCTTGTTGAAATTATGTTTTACTAAATTTGATTATCTTAAAATTCTATGCTTGATTTTAATTGAATTTGAAGAGCTCAATCCCATGAAGGTTTTAAATATTAACAAATGTTTTAACTTATAAAGGAATTTACATAGTTAAGAGTTGTGGTACAAACTAAGAATGCATATCTGATACGATATTTTACGAAGTTTGATTAAAATCTATTTTGGGTACCCATATTCGTGTGTGCACGTGAATATGGGCATCAAGAAAAAAAATTAATAGAAGTTTTCAAAAGCTTGTTTTATGAGTATTGTTTAAAGTTGTGCCTATATATGATAGTTTTGGAAACTAAACATACTATGTTAAAAATGGGGATTGGGGATTTTGTATATGTTTACTTTGAACTAAAAATGAAAGACATTGATATTTAAATCATGATGTGTAATTCCAGATGTAATTAATTTAAATTGTAAGTACACATTGAATTTTCAATTCGAATTCAAATTGAAAATTCAATGTTTACTTGCAATTTTGAAAAACAACTTAAACTAGAAGAATTGAAATGAAACCTCGATCGAAAAAAATTCATTGATTGAGGGCTTGAAGGGACCTTGATTGAGGGCTTTATACATACCTATATCGAGGTCTTTACCGTTGTACAGATAGATTAGTATAGTGGTTTTGACAAAGTTGTATTGTACAGTAAGTATAGTTGTATATAGAGGTCCATGCTTTCACATGGACAAGTCATACAACAACCGTACAAGCTATACAATAGTTCTTTGGTTTTGGTGTAGGCATATTTTTTTCAATATGTTGTACAGCTTAGGTTGGGGTGATTTTGTTTAAAATTCAATTGTTGGCTTTGAGAAATTGTGGAGGTTTCCTTCTAATATTTGATTAGTTGAATGCTAAGCTTATATGAAGGAGAAATTCCATGTGTATATGTATTATTGTTTTGCACTTCCACTATTTACTTTCCAACTATTTGTGTGGTTGTTTCTATGCGAGGAAGTTAATTTCTAGAAGTATATAACATACTTGTTTAGTTGAGAACATAAGGACACCAATCACTTAGGGTTTTGTATTTTTCACAAAACCCTAACTTGCGGCTTAATGTTTACTAGGCATATTTAAGGGTCGGGAAGTGGATCACATAGTTGACACCAAATTGGTTATTCTCCATACACCTAAGAATGGTTTTGTCTTAGAATAAAGCAACAAGGTGATCAACATCACTTTGAGCTATCTTTTGAAGAAGGGGATCAGGTGTTACTTCATCTCTATCCCTATAAGTAGACCTCTCTTAAAGAGAATGGCCACCAAAATATAGTGCCAAAGTTCTATGGACCCTGTTTCTTCTTGTAGTGCTGTGGACAGGTTGCCTAAAAAATGGATCTTCTTGTCCACTCTATGGTCCACCCAATCTTTCAGGTGTCTTATTTGAAAAAGGTTATGCGGATGAATTGCAAAGTTTATACCAACCTTCCCAAAATTGATGAAGAGGGTTCCATTTGGTTACAACTAGAGGTTGTGCTAGCCACAACATAGCAAAATCTATGCCATACACTATTTGGAATGTCTTGATATAATGGAAGGATACCCAGTCTAAAGATGTCACCAAGGAACCAACAATGATTTTACAATAGTTCCATACATGCAATCTTGAGGAAAGTGTTGCTTTTGAAAGGTGGAGGGTATGTTAGGGTGCTACCCTAACCTCCTTACTTTGAGGTACTTAGGAGTTAGTTGATTAATATAAGAGATCATTTTCTTTGAATAAGGCTATTGCATTAGGTAGTCACTAAGTAGTTACTCAATGTAAAAGGGTCATCTTCATTAATTATGGCGTACTAGGTACTTTGACACTCATTAATAATGAAACCATAAGTAGTGAAGGCTTTTCTAAGTAAGAAACTATAGATAGAACTAGAACGATATGGCAACTAATGTCATTAACTCTCTTATTTACTTGTATGTAATTTATATTTTTCAAATATTACTTGTATTTTACTTATATATCATTTATTTTTTATATATTATTTATATATTATTGTTTTTGTTGATTAAATATAGATTAAACACATTCCATATAGATAATAAACATGCTATTAATTTAAGTTAACTAAGAAAATGAAAATACAAAATACTATGCAATATTATATCTTAAAACTATAATTAATATTATATCTTAAAACTATAATTAATATTATAAAAACGTCATATGCTTTACCTAAATGAATTAGGCCGATTTCCATTATGAAGTAATTCAGATCTAACGATAACGATATATAATGAAGAACTTTATAAACATGATGATTTATGATGTATAGTTGGGTGTTTAGTACTTAGTAGGTTTTTATATTTAAAATTATTGAATTTGAAGTGATTTAGATTTAACTATTTATAATTATTACTACTGTTTAACTTCTTGTTGGTGAATAAGTTAAGTGTCACATAAATAAGTTATTTGTTACTTGTTATGCATTAACTAAAAGTTATACATGTATCATGCATTTTTTATTACTTTTAGATATAATGTTAGATTTTAGACTTTCTTAACTAATCAACAAGATTAACCTGAATTATGAGTTATGCTTAAATGCATCATGATTAAAATTTCAATAAACTTCAGTTAATAAACAGTTAAATTTATGAGTTATACTTAAATGCAAATGCATGCATCTTGATCAAGATTTCAAAAAACTTCAATTAATAAACAGTTTTAAAAAACATAGCAATATAATCCATTAAAGTTTTATATTTCATATCAATTTTTGTTTTTGTTTTTATTTATTAAGTAATATTTATTTCTTATTTATATTAATTAACAACCAATTATGTGGTGGTTAAGCGCTAAATAAATAACTACCAATTATGTACTGGTTAAACCCTAAATTGTTATATAAATGCTTAGTGATAGCAGATTTTCATATACTGTGTGCATCGACTTCCATATCCAAAAGGCATTGGATCTAAACCAATTTAGATTCAACGACATATAAACAATATTGATTTAATGCTGTGTAGCTCGGTGCTTAGTGATCCAAAATTCTGAAAATCCGGCCACGTGCCAGAGTCTTAAAGCCATCTCGCTTCATTCCTCCATTGTTTGCTTCCGGTTCTTCACACAGTGCATGCAGGCTGCAACGCAAGTATTGTTATTGTGATTGTCTGGCATGGCATCATCATTGAATCAAATTGAAATGCAGAGCCCTGATCAGCTTGCAGACAGCCATTGTTCAGATGAAAAGAATAAGGAGAACATTCCACCATTCTCCACTTATTCTTATTCTTCCGCTGCTCTATCGCCATTCCACTGTCCGAGGAGGCCTCTCCAAGACATCACCCATAATGTAAGTATTCAATGTTTTCTCCGCAGATTTCAATGTTTTTAATTTAATGCCTTCGCCGGCCAACATATATATGTGGCTGATCTGTGTTCTGTTTGTGTTTTTAGGTCAGATCTTCACCCTCGGTAGCAGAAACGAGGGCACATGTTAAAATGGAAATACTCTCTTCCACCAAAGTGGCCGCACTTCTGTCAAGTAATGTTGGTGTCGTTTCGAGTGAGAAGAGTCGTCAAAGACATGAAATGAGCATACAGAGAAAGAGCTTCAGATAGAAACAAACTCTGGAGATATTGCCGACTGGAATTGTAATTTGTTAGGGCTTCCATTAAAGCCTGGAATAGCTTAGCGAGTGGATTCACATGGTTAATTCATTTATTAACTTCAGTCAATTATGCCAAGGCCAAGGCTTACTTCATCTATAGAGAGAAGTTGCAATTATCAAATAGCTTCTCATTTTTTTTGTAATTATTAGAATAAAGATACATCTTTTCTATGCAGCTTTGCAACTCTTGTCAACAAATTAATTTAAAAATGTCCTTAAAATTTTGATAAATGTTTTTTCAACGAGACATTCTAAAAATATGTTTCACATAGAGAACCATTCTAAGTGTAAATATGTT
>LPNX010303085.1:226486-295103 GCA_001517045.1 Pseudotsuga menziesii
CTATCCCATGCCTTCAATGTACCAAAGAGTTCCTTATATAGATTTTCAAAGGGGTAATGAAAGGTCGAATCCGAGCGATCTCAAGGCATATGGAAGGCCAGGAGTCAAGTGAGTCGGATCCATGTCAAGGAAAACTCCAAAAGGATTTGGATTTTGTACACATCCCAATGTACACAATTTTAGTGGTCAAACCCGCGTATATACGCGATTAGAGGTTTAAAAGTCACGTGTATCATTTTTTATATGTTTTTAGGGATGGTCAAGGGAACATCAAAGGACAAAAAATGGTCCAAGGGGTCCAAGGAGTCTGCAGAGGGACAGGGGAAAGGCCATACAAGTGTGATTCACCTGGAGTGGTAAAATCAGCTATAACAGATTCCCCCTAATGTGTGAGGTCAGAGGGGTCATACATTGTCCAAAATACATTATAAGTCCATCCCAGAAGTGGAGTGATGAAGAATCCCAAATGGAATACTAGCCACCCAACCAGCATAGTACACTGATACAACTCTGCACATAATTGCAAATACATATAGCAGTCCCGGATACATAAGAGCACAATGGCCATGAATGGGCATGATACAAGATATCACATAAGTGGTCATCACCACGTACAATATACATAGATCAGAATCTCCATGATGAAGATATACAAAGGACCATGATATCCATAATAGCTGAAGATATAAAATGGATCAAGATCTCCATAATAGCTGGAAATGTCTGACATATACTGGAATCAAGTCACAAGAGCTGAATCTCATGAACACTGGCACGATCAAGTAGGTAGCATATAAGAGATGCCACCAATCTAGAAGGTCTTCTACACAAACCTCTACAAGTACATGTCCTACTATGTGAATAGAGGTGTCGAGGTCAAACATAGTAGTCCATCGTCTAATTACCGGTCATTGATTTATACCATTAATAGACACGAGATCACCCACTGATAATGAAAATGGGAATCAAGGTACTAGAGTGCAAACTAACAAGTATGAATAAATGTGTTGATTTCAAACACTTGATAGGACCATCGATCAGGGGACATTGATGTATTCCCAAAGACCATCGATGGTGAGAGAACCTGCCACTGATGACTGCAAGTCTCAAGGCACTCAAAATGACTCTAGATTCCAATCCCAGAATAAATGATCTGAAGTCGATGGGATGAAATCCACTGGAAGGAGGGAATTAAGGCATCCCCCATCATCCAACACAAGGTACTCACCAAAGCTATATGATGTGGAAGGACTCGATCATAAGGTGCACGAACTAGTAACTATACCGGGAATGGCCGACATGCAAAGTCAAGATAACTAAGGAATGGTCGACTCAGGTTTCAACTTCCTTCAAACAAGAGCATAACGGTGAATGGTGACTGAATAAAGGTAGCATAGACTTGATATATAAACTGGGACATCTCTGCGACACAGGAGGCATTGACAGAGGCTCCACAGGAGGCATCGACAAAGGCTCCATAGGGACTGGAAGCTTAACCAGTCGATGAAGATAAACTCAGATAAATGAGTACAGCTCCTAAAGTCAAACTATAAACCCAACCAATGGATGCGATATACAGTGCTATGTTTGAAGGCGACACGACTCAACAACTACCAAAGATAACATCTTTCCTTATCCGACTTTTTGGTTTTTTTATTTTTTTTTAGACTTTTTCAATTATTTAAAAAGCTTGAAAAAGAATAAAATGGCTTTATAGTTATAGACTAGGAGGAGAAGAGTGTCATAGGGGAAAACAAACTAGTTCCAAGCAGTGGAACATACCTATGCTCAATGCAAGGACACATGTGTAGGATATCGACACTCAGGGAAAAATCCCCTCCCAATAAAAAGAGAATCAAGCTGCAAAGGATATATAAAATGGCTCTGCATGGCTAGACATGAGACAAGCTCAGGCTATATGGTTGAAATGCAATGTCAAGGAAGCCAGCATAAAGCTCAATGAGGCAGGCAAAGCTCATGATAATGCAATTACAACTTGACATAGGGGAGTCCCAGGGAAATGCCAGCATAAAGTTCAAGAGGAGCATGAGGCTCTTGCTCAAGGACATGACGGGACTAAAACGGGCTCCCGGACCTAAGAGAGGACTCACAACATGGGTACCAAATGCAAAGGGGAGCTAACTAGGACACCCATGTATAGGAAAGCTCTACCATTCACATAGTACCACTTCTAACAACAGCATGAAGGTTTCGTGATACCATGGAATGGATTCATACCTAAGGTTAAAATGAAACGGTCATAAGGTCATGCAAAATGTAAGCGGATGCGATATCCTAACCTATATGCTAGTTTAGACATAATACCTATGATAGGCATGAACGGGTCGAAACCTCAGAGAGAGTGTACAAAAACTGTACCCTACATGACAACCATATTAGTCCAAAACAACCCAAAATAGTCAATAAAGAATCCAAACTATAGGATATAGGGAGGAATGATCATGATAACTGCACCCAAAGAAAACAATGCGGTGGACGATGGGACATAAAAAGGAAAGTAAGGTGTAGACCCAATGTTCATACATCCACTACCACCCCCATGAGGGTGACCACCAATGTAAATACCGAGTGAAGGGAGTCAACATCCTCCACAAATGGAGTAGAGGGAAGAATGTGACCACTTCAAATCTATGAGTAGGGTAAGGGGTTGTGATGCCCCCAAGTCTGACACCAGGGTCCATACTAGGACCAAGGATGGGTGATAGAATACCAGGCATGTCGAAAATAAAAGGACCCGAACTCAAGAGAGGATAAATATACTCAAGTAACCATGATCCTAAAGGCCAACTAGCACACAAAGAGCACACTCCTAAGAAAATCTATAGCCAAAATACAAGCAAACCAAGGGGAGGATATGTGAGCTCCCAAATGCAGTAGGTATGTCTTTCCTAGGAGAGGCTCGAAACTCCCATACACTACAAGCGAAGGTACGTAACCAATTATAGTGGCCCTCAGCTTCAATGCATAAAGCGACTATGCTGTCCGACCTCTACCTGGCCGGGACACCTACAGAATAACCCCTGCAAAGTACCCCCTCGATAACCTAGGTAAGGCAACTAAGGTCACCCCAATATAACCAATGCTTAGGTAGACAGTCACAGGTGGGATTGACCGTATGGGCAGGGTAGCAAAGCCCGAAACTCTCGAAAGAGCCCCTAGATACGAATACAATCTTGGAAATATCTCCGGTGCTACTCAATTATGACTAGGGGTCATCCCAATCAATAACCACTCACACTGCCTTGTGCTTAACTCCCTTTTGAGAGGAGGATCCTGAGAAACACTGGTTATACCAAGGAATTTCACACACTCACCTGCACAGACACATACATGTTGTTGTTTAGTGGTCTTGGAGAATTTACTCACAATGAACTATTCCAAGACCCTAAAACCTAAGCTTGTTGGTGAACCCTATCAAATAAAATAGTGTAATTCATTTTAATTAAGCGTTGATTTTAATTGGCTGTAATTACTCAAAGGGAAATGGTCGTGCAACTAGTGATATGAAGACTCAGTAGTGAAATAAAAGTGCACACCATAACAAACAATGCTAAGTGCAATCTTTGTCAAATGAAAAATAGGGTATGCCACTACATGAGATGCATAAATATATATTCCTTTCTGAATGCCAATGCAATCCTTCCTATATGAAAGCCTAAACACAACTCTCATCCAAGCAATCCAATGCAAGTACCTCCTCAAATCCATATCTAAGATGCAACTAAGAGTGCAACTACTTTGTATTTTTCAATATAAAAGAATGAAAAATGCAATAAAAGTCATCTAGAACTCTCATTCTCTGTAGCAAGTATAAAACACAAGCCCAGCAAGACACCGAGACAAAAAAATAGTAATGCATGAATGGAAAAACAAAAAAGGATAAATGACTAAAACTACTTTCAAAGAAAAATCAATGAAAAGGCAGTCTCTGGTCACAAAAGAAGCATCCAACAGACAACATCAAATCCAAGGAAGACCCAACCACACTCACAACCCACCCAGCAACTTCCCACAACATCAAACTCACCAAAAGGGAGGATGTACGCAACTGTTTAAAGAATAGCTGTGTATATACATGAATTTTGGCAAAAAAGCTACGTGTATACGCGGATTTTTGCCAAAAACCTACGTGTATACATGAATTTTGGCCAAAAATCCGTGTATGTACGCGAATTTTGGCCAAATACCTGCGTATACAGAGAAGGAAGTGGTAAAAAGTAGGCTAAGGGTCAAACAAATAAAGGGGAGTGTCAATGGATGAACATACTATAAAATGCAACAAAGAAACAAGGAGAAACAAAGATCAAGTCAAGAATATCAAGCCCATTGTGCCGATAAAAACCCCCAAAGGAAAAATGACTAGGAACTCCCCAGTGGAGTCACCAATTCTATTACGGAGAGAAATTCCTATGGCTTGGGGTACCACAACAGACAACTTGACTCCAGAAATCAATCATTTCCAATATGCAATAGAAATTGAACATCTAACACTAAAGGATCAGACCTCATACCTTATTCCGGACGGTTGAAGTAGATCCCCGTTGAGCTTTCCAACTTCAGCTTGAATTGATAGATTACTTCCTCAACACCAAGTAAACAATACAAGCATACTATATATTGGTGTTAGATCTATTCTAGCATATATAATCAACAATGTATAAGCATTTGAAATCATCCAATGGATAAAATATTCATTCAAACATACATTATTGGACAGGAAAAGATATTTCTATTATTATAAAATCAGAGATTACAATGGATACAACCTCTATCGGCACGTCTGCGAATCGAAGAAACTGAATCCCCCACTTGGGCCTCCACCACTTCAATCCTCCATCTCTTGATAGCAAGCTCACAAGCAAAAGGCAAGCTTGGGAAGAACAAAAAAGTGCTCCGAGGGACAAAGGGATGTAGACTCAAGCATAAGTTCCGACAACAATGGACTATAGTTTCTTTGCTCTCAATTCTCTCCCATGCCTTTAATGTACCAAAGAGTTCCTTATATAGATTTTCAAAGGGGTAATGAAAGGTCAAATTCGAGTGATCTCAAGGCATATGGAAGGCCAAGAGTCAAGTGAGTTGGATCCATATCAAGGAAAAATCCAAAAGGATTTGGATTTTACACACATCCCAATGTACGCAGTTTTAGTGGTCAAACCCGCGTATATACGTGATTAGAGGTTTAAAAGTCACATGTATCATTTTTCACATGTTTTTAGGGATGGTCAAGGGAACATCAAAGGACAAAAAATTGTCCAAGGGGTCCAAGGAGTCTGCAGAGGGACAGGGGAAAGGCCATACAAGTGTGATTCACCTGGAGTGGTAAAATCAGCTATAACAGTTGCATATACTGAAATAAGAACACTAGATTAGCTTCTAGGTTTCATTTCTTGCTTGCATAGTAAACTTATTTTTCTTCCCTTCAAAAAAGAAAAGTTTTGCTTGAGATTAGGACATCATATTTGAGCGTTGGATTTGGGTTTTCTGATTGGCTTCATAAGCTTTCAGGACCTTTATGATCTTTCGTCTCTCATGCATATAGGACTATCTCGATCAAAATAAAAAAATTGGTAGTTTTAAGCTAGATTTGCTTATGTTTTTAAGAAATTTGAAAAGTTAGAGTGCATTGGCATATAGGTGTGCTTGGTGTTGTTCTTTTAGGAAAAGAGATTCTCACCCTTCCCATTTGCTTTCGAAAAGAAGAATTTGGTTTGTAAAAGTGTTTACTTGTCTTTGATTTTATGTCCATGACTATTGATTGGAATGATTTTTGGTTTTGAAACAAAAAGAAAAACACTCTCTTCCCTCCCGTAAGTAGGCATATTGAACGGTAAAGTGAACATTTGCACAAGAATATTGCATGGTTTTACTTTTCTGTCAAAACATCATGCATTCACCTAACCATACAAGTTAAAATTAATGGTATTTGTAGGTTAACATTTACGTAGTAACTTGAGTGATAGGTTAGAGATGTGTTCGGGCATCATAAAACGTAGGAGCTGTCGTTATTTGCCAGCATTACATTCCGGGACTTGTGCGGTTCTTCCACATACTGTTGGTATATCGAACGGCCTTTCACGTACCCTTGAGGTATATAGAAATGTACTTCACGTACTCGATTGTACATCGGAAGGCCCCTTGTGTACGGTTATGCATTAGACAGCAATACTACCGATTTGAGCTCCCACGTACCTTGAGTATATCGGGAGACCCCACTAGGGTACCTTATCTATCTGAGAAAAGCCCTTTGGCCGTCTTGTTTGGAGCCATACACCGAAAGCAACATTCGAGGAGATTACTAAGCACATACCCTCGAGGTATATCACGAGTGGCACTTGCTTAACAATCCTAGTGAGAGACCTGACTTTTGAGCTCCTCCTGTCATTTTAAGTCTGCTTGTTTTGACCTATAGTTTGAGTAGTGAAGTCTTTTGGTGTGTTTTTTCTAGATTTTCAGACCCTAGGTTAGATAGGAACTGTACACATTGGCTGAGTTAAGACAGTCCATGAGAGTACGGGGCTTACCACCTAATTTTACTTCTATTTCAAAAGAAAATCCAATGGAAGCTATCGACCAAGGAGCTGCTACCACCTCCCAAGTGGGAGATAATGTGGTGGTGGAAAGTGGAG
Organism: Pseudotsuga menziesii; assembly: GCA_001517045.1. Taxonomy (NCBI): domain Eukaryota; kingdom Viridiplantae; phylum Streptophyta; class Pinopsida; order Pinales; family Pinaceae; genus Pseudotsuga; species Pseudotsuga menziesii. The sequence continues at coordinate 233,137 of LPNX010303085.1, forward strand.
TACCATATTCTTCACACTCGCCTCCTTGGTCCAACAGCCTTCCCGGGAAGATTCGTCGTTCCATCCTCCCATGGAAGGTCATGTTGATGATACCCATCCGGACTTTGGTCCTAATGCTCCTTTTTGGGAGACAACTATCGGACAGGCCATTGCCTCATTTGGCACCCCTGTAAGTTCTCCTGAGAGTGAAGAAGAATGCACACAATACTGTGCTGCTATCCTTCGTGCACAGGAGGTAGAAAAGCAGATTGACAACCTATTAGGCTCTTCACCAGTTTGTTCCACATTCCTTTCTGTGGGATATCGTTCACTAGCCAATTCTATGAGACCCATTGAACCAATTATAGATCGTCCATTAACAACCCATATCCCAGGTCAAATGTCCACCCCTTTCACCTCTTACATTATGTATGTTCCAAATCCTCCTAGGTCTTTTGCATCTGGGGCCCAACCTTCAATTCTTGTTTCTTCAGTACCTTTGAATGTCGGGAAGCAGCCCTCGGCACAACCTACGTTATTTGATCCCGTAGTTGTACCTAGTCAAGAACAGACCCCTAACATAGAAACATCTATAGTTTTTGTCCCTCCCACCCACACTAATGTGGTAAATCCCCCATCTAGTTCAAGTCAAGCCTTGGGGGCACAACCTGTTGCCATTCAGTCTTCTAGCGGTTATGGTTATCAAATACCTGTAGGTAATCATCCATCTAATCCTACTGGAATTCCATACCCTAGCAACACTTTTACGCCATGGGGACAACCCAACTGGTCTTACATGCCATCCATGGGAGGGATTCCTATACATACTGCAGGAAGTGCGGGAGGACCACCTTATGGAGGTCCTCCCCCTAGGAGACCTAATGGTCCCGGAGGATCTAGCAGTCCTCTTCATGGTCCTGGCAGTCCTAGTGGTCCTGGGGGACCTAGTGGCTTTCCTCCTTATGGCTCTGGAGGGTCTGGTGGCCCTCCACCTAGTGATTCCAGTGGCTCTGGAGGTTTCCCACCTCCTAGAGGTTCCGGAGGGTCTAGTGGTCTGCCTCCTGGTGGTCCTGGTGGTCATGGTGGTCCTGGCAGTCCCAGTGGCTCTGGCGGTCCTCCTCCTGGAGGCCTTGGTGGTCCTAGCGGTCCTAATTCTAGAAATCAACCCCCCATGGGAATATTTTCTGGTGGTTCTTCCTCACAGCAACCTGTTTATCAGTCTACCTATGGCCCTACTAGTAATGACATGCCATATCAATATTATCAGTATGTGCATCCCAATAGACAGTTACCTTTCCTAGTAACTTTGGACTTGCCTGATTTGTCCAAGTTGATTAATGATCCCATTCGACACAATCCCTCATGGCCTCCCATTTCAGTAAAGTTACCATCAGATATTCCGAAATTCGATGGGAAGGAGGGTGAAGATCCGTGGAACCATGTTATGACTTTTAATTTGTGGTGTTCCTTGAACTCCCTCATGGATGATTCCATTTGGTTACGACTCTTCCAGCGAACTTTGACCTGTACGGCCATGAAGTGGTATATTGAACTCCCACAACACTCGTTTGTGGATTTTGGCTCGTTGGAAACCGTATTTCTTACGCACTTTCAGCTCCCTATTCATTATGAAACGAGCACTGATATTTTAACTTCTCTGCGACAGAACACCTCCACCCACATTTCTGATCATATTCATGAGTGGAGAAGGTAGAGAAGGCTTATTAAGGCCCCTATTCCAGATCAGTTGTTAGTTGATTGGTTCACTAAGTCCTTGTTGCCTCCTATTGCCTGAGATGTGGCCATGGGTGGTGTCGTTACCAAAGAGCAGGCTATTAGTCAGGCTCAGTACCTAGACTTGGTCTATTCCCAGTTCGGGACTCTTTATGACCTGATTTCTCAAGCTCCTCGCCCCATCACTGACCCTGCCAATCCATCAACAGACATGCCTGTTGATGGGATTGTTTGTTCAATCCAGTCCCCATCTGCAGCAAAACCTGCCAAGCAAACCCAAACTGCTACTCCTTTGAATCCTAAGGCTTCTGCCGAGGTCAATTCTATTCAAAGTACTCAAACCTCGGGTAATAAAAAGAAAGGTAAAAATCAAAATAAAAAACCTAGAAACTAGCAGGAGACCCCACAATCAACCAATAATGACAACAACACAGGGAAAATGAAGGCTAAATACCATTATCTATTATGTGGTGGTGACCACTTCTCAAAGGAGTGTCCCCGACGGGATGAAATCTCCCAGTTTTTGAAGTCTAATCTCGCACCTGCAATACTTACAGATCCTTTTCCCTCTCAACAACAACTGGTAGACCACATGTCGAACCAGGGTAACTCTATCTCATTGGAGGAAATTCATATGATGTCCTCATATACCATCCATCTGCAAACTCGAAGCCAGAATTATGATAAACCTACAGATAAGCAAGAAGATCAATCTTCTTCAGGGAAAGCTCCCTCTACTAGTTCTCAAGAATCCTCATCTACTGTTCCCTTGTCTATCGAGAAGCCTACTCTCGACATGATTTTGCGCCCACCCAAGAGTACTCTTCGGAAGGTTGTCTTTAATCCCAATGCCCGAGCTACTCAATTCTATAATGTGGTTGAAGATCTTGCTCAGGCACCTTGTGCGATGTCTACCTTAGAAGTACTCCAAAGTTTCCCTACATAGCGCAAGAACTTGTTGACTACATTAGGAGCTATCGACCTGGATAACACTAACTTGATTCACTTCAATATTAAGAACTATAAACCTAGATTACCACATAAAATTGCTTTTCAGATCATTAAAAAAGTAGTGGGAAAGAAATTCTTTTGAACGGTACTAGATGAAGGAGCTTCGACCTCGATGCTATCTCTAACTTGTTGGAAAGCTCTTGGCTCTCCTGAGCTTGTCACATCACCTACGACCCTTAAATCCTTTGATGGACGATGTTTCCAACCCCATGGCCTCATATCAGCCCTTGCAGTTGAGCGGGGGGGGAAACCGTTTCTATCCAAGTAGAAGTGGTAGATGCCCCTCTGGATTATAACCTCCTTTTAGGAAGGAATTGGTTCTTTGCCATGAATGTTGTTGCTTCCACAGTATTTCAAATGGTCCAATTCCCACATTTCAGGAGAATTGTTACCATTGACCAGCTTGATTTTTGTATGCCAGATGTTACTACCTCCACGGCTAATAACATCCCCATGTTAGGTCAGTCCCCTCCTCCTTACCAGTTGATTGGGGTAGGTATGCTAAAGGATTCATCTCTTATGGGGATTTTTCCCTCTACTCCTCCTAGCACGGATACCATGACAGTACATATGATCACCTCATTTGATATTGAGCCCCAGGGCACAAATGTTGTTGATTCCACCTTGTTGAGACCGCACGAAGCTATGTATGACACCATTCAAACTTGTTCCGATGATCACACTGATGACATTCATTTAGTGGCTTCGGATCCTTACCATTTACCATACTAGTTAGAAGCTTCTCTTCCGATTCCAGACTATCTCTCTGAGACTTTTCCTTTCGACAAGTCCATTATAGAGATCATGAATACCGATGAGCCCATTTGGAAGGATCACCATCATAGATCCATGTTCCTCCCCAATACCAGTTCGGGAAGCCATGATTTTGCATCCTTGTTTCCTATTGATATTGTCAACATTCTGCAAAGTCCTATATTGTTGCAAGATACAGATTCTCAAGGAAACCTTTGCAACATTACTCAAAAGAACCCAATTGACATATCAGCCAAGCCTGATGTTATTGAGCACATTCATGTTGGGAAGAACTGCTCCACAGATGAATATGAAGCATATAAGGCACTTTTTAAGGAATTCCGTGATATTTTTTCCTGGTCCTATGAAGAGATGTCGAGGATTGACCCTTCCATTGTGGTCCACGAGATTAAAACTTATCCCATGGCTAAACCTATCAGGCAAAAACTTAGGCAAGTCCATCCTAGGAAGGCCACAGCTATTAAAGCTGAGATTGAGAAACTTTTGAAAGATGGTTTTAATTATCCTGTACCTCTGATAGAATGGGTATCGAACATTGTCTTTGTCAATAAAAATCAAGGCACCATTAGAGTCTGCATCGACTTTAGGGATTTAAATAAAGCTTGTCCCAAGGACAAATTTCCTACCCCACACATTGATTAGATTATCAACAACTGTACTGGAAGTGTCATCTTTTCATTCATGGATGGCTTCTCCGGCTATAATCAAATTGAGATATTACCCTCCGATCAGCATAAGACGGCATTCATTTTCCCATGGGAAACCTTTGCATATAAGAAGTTACCTTTCGGCATGAAAAACGCTAGAGCCACGTTCCAGCGTGCGATGTCCTATGTGTTTCACGACATTAAACATATTGTTGAATCATACCTTGACAACCTCCCTGCTCATTCACAGCGACGGGAGGACCATCCTGGTCATCTTGGAGACATATTCCTGAGATTTTGTCATTATAATATACGGCTCAATCCGCATAACTGTGTTTTTTGCATTGAGACGGGACATCTGCTTGGCTTTGTGGTAACCAAAGATGGCATCCGGATCGATCCTTTGAATATTTCCACCATCATTAATCTACCAGCCCCAACCAGCATGCTTGAACTCCAAAGTTTGCAAGGGAAGGAAAAATTTCTCCTTCGTTTCGTGTGCAATTTCACTGAGAAAACACATGGTTATATGCGTCTCCTCAAGAAGAACACTCCATTCTTCTGGGATGACCAAGCCCAATGTGCCTTTGATAGTCTTAAGCATGTTTTGACTCATTCACCCATGATACACCCCCCTGATTATTCAAAGGATTTTCTCTTGTATATTGCTGCCTCCGCTACTACCATCGCCATGGTTTTAGTGCAAGACGATCTCCACGGTCAGGGGCATGTGATTTATTACGCCAGTAAGAATATTATTGATTCTAAAACCCTTTATTCACATGTGGAGAAGCTAGATTTAGCCACGGTCATTGCTGTGCAAAAATTTTGTCACTACATTCTGCTTCGCACTACCACCGTATTGGCACACCAGAACCCGATGTACTACATTCTGACTCATCAGGTACTCGAGGGAAAATACTCCTGTTGGATCGTCATCCTTCAAGAGTTTGATCTCGAGTTTTCCAAGGCTACATCAAAGAAATCCTTGGTTTTTGCCGAGCTTATATGTGACCTTCCCTGTGCTACCACGAAATCTCAGCCCAGGGATACATTTCCAGATGAATTCCTATTCCTGATTAGCACTACTAATCCTTGGTATGGATATTTGTTGATTTATCTCCAGACCCAGCATTTTTAGCCACATCTATCTCATGATGATCGTCGCTGCATCCGTCACCACGCGAAATACTATCTTATCTTGAATGATACCTTGTATAGACATGGGATTGACTCCATTCTCTGGCGATACCTCACTCATGAGGAGGTTGAACACGTGTTGAATGATTGCCACTCTGGAGCATGTGGCGGTCATTTATCTGGGATGGCTACAGCCCAGAAAATCCTTCGAGCTGGCTTTTTCTGGCCTTCTGTCTTCAAATACTGTCATGAGGCTATTGAGAAATTCCCACCTTGCCAACATTTTTATCCCAAAAAGCGCACCCATCCTACTTCGCTTCAGCCAATCATTGTTGTTGGCCCTTTTGCCGAATGGGGGATTGACTTCATGCATTGTAAACCTACCTCAGCTGGGGGGGCATGGTTACATCATCGTAGCCATGGATTATTTCACAAAATGGGTTGAGGCCATGCCTACATATGCAGAAGATGGTAATATTGCCGCTCTCTTCTTGGTCAATCATATCATAGCTAGATTTGGAGTTCTACAATCCATTGTCACTGATCACGGATCTCATTTCCATAATCAAATGATGGAGGAATTGAGTGCCAAGCTAGGCTTTCGCCATGAAAAATCTAGGCCGTATTATCTACAAGCTAATGGTCAGTTAGAGGCCATTAACAAGGTTTTGAAAACTATGCTTCGTCGAATAGTTGGAGATCATAAATCCAATTGGAAGCTCGTTCTTTTTTCTTCTCTTTGGGCTTATCGGGTTTTCATGAAAACAACTATTGGTTTCATGCCATTCCAGCTTGTCTATGGACTTGAAGCTATCTCGTCGATCCAATGTCAGATTCCATCTTTACAACTTGCCGTCAAACTTCTCCCAGACAGTTCTGCAGAGGAAGCGAGATTTTTGTAGTTAAATAACCTTGATGAGACTCGTAGAGATGCTACCTTGGCTAATGAGGCACATAAGAAATGCGTCAAGGAGCAGTACAATAAATCCATCCAGCCTCGTGTTTTCAATGAGGGTGACCTAGTTTTGACTTATGACCAGAGATATGACAAGCTAAGAAAGGGTAAGTTCGAGTCCATGTGGTATGGACCTTTTGTTATTTCCAAGGTGTTAGATAAAGGAGCCTGTGAGTTAGTTGATTGTGATGGAATCCCTTTGGGGCAACCTCGTAATGGGTTGTACCTAAAAAGGTACTATGCCTAGGTTTTCATGGATGGTATCTTGTATATATGTATATTGATTGACTTGCAGTGTGCTTTCAATATTTTCAAGATGGTTTTGAGTTTTGGTGTCTACATCTGTTTATACCATGTTTTGGTCATGCAGATGGATTTCTATGGCTTCGCTGATGGTGCTTGCCATCACACCTTGAATCTAGCCTCAATTGCTTGGGTTCCCTATTCCCTAGCTGAAGATTTGGTCAGTTCAGGAGTGGTTTGCTTAGGTCCCGCTACTAATAACATCACTGAGTATGAAGCAGTCATCAGTCTTCTCACTAAATCTGCCTCCCAGGATGTCTGTGATCTAGTAGTTTTGATGGACTCTTAGCTCTTGGTTTGTCATTTAAACCATGTCTACAGCATTAGGAAACCAGTGCTCCTCCCCCTCTTCTGGAGGGTACATTTGTTAGAAAGATCATTTGGAACCATTACATATAGGCATATCCCTAGGGAACATAATGTAGCTTTTGATTCATTGGCTAATTACATCCTAGATTGGCATATTGCCCATTCATGACATTAAATCAAACATAGTACATTGTAAATAAACATTTAAAGACACGTAGAACTCATAGAAAATGCATTTATCCATTTGAAACATATAAACACCGTGTAAAAGTCTGTATATATATATATATATATATATATATACAAAAAAGTTTTACAAAATAAGTCCCGAGACATCATCTGAAGCACATAGGCTTTCAGGAAAAATCATCATACAAAAATTCTGAAGCTATCAGCTTTCAATATACATGTCTCATCCACTAGTGGTGCTCATGATAGCACATCACTGCTTGAGCCACCCTACGTAGTAGCCTACTAAATCAGCCTGGTACTCCCACCATAGATCTCTGATATCTAGTTGGGAGGTCATCTATATTAGCATCTGGAATGTCCAGAGTCAACCTCTCTAGGTTCTCCTCCAACTCCTTCGTGATATCATCACCCTGTGGCATGAAGCGACCTCTGGCTCACCTGTCTAATGGAGATGCTCCTCCAGGCCTCGCTGCTCCAACATCTGCATGGAGACAAATAGGTCTCATCACTCATAAAAATATATATAACATAAAAAACATAAAAAAAAATTCCATATTTAGGGTTTCTTGTTTCTTACCAATGTCACCCCACTACCCTCTAGGTGGGAGTGGTAGGTCAGGATCACCTGTAAAATCTGTGCCTGTATAGGCAAATTCCTCGACCATGAGCATTTGATACCACAACCATCTAAAGAACGAATTACCAAACTTCACTCTGCCCCTACCCGCTCCTGTGCGATCCATGACCTGGACCCACCTCAGCATGTGGGGGTCTCGTGATCTCAAACTTCGAAAATTCACCTGGGGCCTCATCTGGGGGACCCACTCAAAGAAGAAGCAAGCTAATATGGAACCAAATCCAAACTACTTCAGCTCTCCCTGCCAACATTTAGTCAGCTGATCCTTGAAGATTGGAAGCAATGCTTTTGCCCAGTTGAACACCGTAGGTGCCATAGCCTTTAGGGCATATAGCATATGTGCCCTAGATGCCTGATGTACACCATGGCTCCCTACCACCCTCTGCATGGTGAACAGAACAATCCGTAGAGCCCTATCTGTCACTGCCCTGATAGGGATTTTCTTCCCCAATGTCCCTGTACCTGGTACGCATTGTCGATCTATGAGCTCTCTAGTGGTAATGTCCCCGCCACGGGAACCTGTCAGTGAGATAGGGGCACCCTGTCTCGATACACTAGTCAGGAAGTAGATATCCTCTACCTCCACTGTAAGTATGTGTGCCCCCACCTCAAAATACTACTGTTCTGGATTCCACATTCTCAATATGTGTTCCAGTAGTCTCTCATCGGACACCATGCTTGGTGTCCGGAATAACTTTATAATCCCACAATTCTAGAGTGCGGCAATACAAATCGAATTCCTTTCAGCAGCAGCATCCTCGTCATCATGTGTTCTTTCCTTCCATATCACCATATTTTGGAAGCCTAGACCTACCAAAAACAACAATGGTATGTATTAATATCATCCTTGAGTCATTGCAAATAAAAAGAATGAGTAAATTTTTCCTATATCATTGGTTGAAATTCTCCATGGTCAGCACTGCCTATGCCCCATTGGAGACAGGCGATGGCACCACCTGTCCATCATATCCTTGGTGCGGTTCTCGGGTGGTACCGCCTATCCTGCAAGGGGTAGAAGCGATGCCTGCAAATTGGATTTTAAGGCTTGCCAAATAGGCCTAAAACCCCACCAAATCCCAAAATAAAAGATATGGAATGAAAGATAAGGGTCTTAGTTGTTACTTGCAACTGATGAGACTAAAAACGGACGATGGAAACTCCCGGTATCAGTTGTGGAAGATCTAGCTAGAAAATGCTCCAAGTGCTCTCTGCTGCAGGTAAATAGTGAAATGTTTGATTTTTTACTATTTACTTGCCTTATGTAGACATTTTTTGGGTCTAAATTAGTATCGTTTTGATATTACATCATGTTCTCATCAAAATCTATTTGTCATAATCCCTTAATGTTGATTTTGAATGCATTTGACACTTGTTTATGAGTTGTCTACAGGTTGACTTTAGTAAAAGATTTGGAAAGTTTGTTTATGGCTTTTTCTTACTTTCACAAAACGAAAAAGGTCGTTGAGCGTTTATTATGAGACTTTGTCACGCTCATAAAAATCTAGTATCAAAGTTCCAGGTCCAGTTCAAGTTTCTTTCCAGGCTCGTAAAATACAACATTGTGTAAAGAAACGTCATGGAGTCTTATTTTTACATCTTTTTTCAAACTCCTTAAACATGAAAAGATAGTCGATTCTATTTTTGAATATTTCCAGGCTCGTAAAAAGTGACATTGTGTAAATAAACCTCATGGAGTTCTCTTTAAACCCTTTTCAGTCTCCCTAAATATGAAAAGATTGTCGAGCGATCTTGTCTTCTTCACGTTCTTTAAAGTATTTGAAGAGTCGTCCATCTGACGGTAGGTTATCTCTTTCTCAGTTCGGATAGGACTATTTACGAGAAAGGAACACTCCAGCCAATCATGACTGGAAGATTTCTCTAAGGTATGATTTTACACTTTTTCGGGCCTTAGAGACTAAATCATACGAAAAAGGACCCCCATGGAGTCTTCTTCCATATTCATTCAGACTCTCTAAGCATGAACGATATCGAGTTTTCTTTCAGTGGACTTGTTAAATTAAACATTGAGAGACCCGTTATGGGAACGAACCCCTCCTCTCTCAATTTCATAAAATATATGAGATTGGACTTGTCTTTTGACAAGCTATATTGAGTGTTTGTTACCCTCTTTAAACTCGTAAAACCAAAAAGAGGCACTCATCAATCATGATGGGGGAAATGGGAAAGGGAATCATTTTGCAAATAATGGCAGTTGTTTGTCGTTACCTTTGAACATGGCACTTGCCTGCACAATCATGTTAGTCAATTGGGTATTCAGCTGATCTCCGTGATGATCCACTTTCATGAGTCATGCCAATCCTTTGATTCTTTCAAAATAATGCATTGTCCACTGTCGCATTGTGTATCTATCCTATCTAGTCATGCTACCAAGTCATTTTGTTGTGTCACTCAATGTTCAAAGGAGATCTAAAGTTTTACCCTATAGTCTACACAGTATTTGTGTCAGTATCTTTGAGTCAGTCATATTGTTACTACATTCACATCATTCTAGAACTATGTTCCGAGTTTCGTGTCGTCGATGTGGGACTCATCATGGCCCTCCTTCGATGAGACTATTCCCGTCAACATCATCTCATCATCCGGGAAATAGTCTTAGAAAAAATGTTTAGTACCTTGAGATTTGTATGCCTTAATGATAGATTCTCTTGCTCTCAACATAGGTTCACATCATTGACCTTTGATCGATAGAATCGACCAGGTGCTCGACATCAAGACATCTATTCGCACTCAGTAGATTGTACTAAGGTACCTTGGGAATCATTGACATTAATGGTGATCTCCCTCGCACTTGTTAACGGTTCACATCATTGGTCGGTAATCAAGTGGTTTCTACCATGTTCGACTTAAAATTATTGTAATCACATGGATAGAATCGTACTTTGTGGAAGACGAGACGAATACCCTGGGCATTTGTTTAAAAGCACCCATTGCTTTTTCCCCAGGTTGCGATGGAGTTTTGTATATCTAGCATGGATCCACATTTGTATGGTCATGGCTATGCTCAAATTTGCGTCTGTATGACATAGATCTACGTTTTATTTCTGGTAGCTATGTCTAAGTTTGAGTCCTCTATCACATGGATCTACGTTGTATTCTAGTAGCCATGCTTGTTTATTCCACTCATGGATCTGCCTTGTATTGGTGTGCAGCTATGAGTTTGGTTACTTATGTCTATGAGTCAACATACTGATGCACTACAGATTCCTACCTGACTGCATACTCCGATCTAGCTGACATTTTCATCTCCTGGCGATGACTTGTTCTCAAAGCTCTCGTTTATCGTATCACTCTAAGACTCATGCTTTGGGGGGCATCCTGTTATACCAAAATCCTGTCACCATCATGTGATAAGACATTTGACATACCTACTTGCCTTGAATCCCAGCTTCTGGAGTAGAAACTAAATGGTTTTTCATTAATCCATCATACAAATGCCTAGCACCATGCATGCCCCTTTATCCAGGAGCGGTACCCCTGCTCGCACCGCCTTTCATCATTTTTACACAAGCGGTGCCACCACCCATTACCCTTGGTCCATAGGCGGTTATTACCAGAACCGCTCTGTCATAGAAGGAGAAGTGTGGTGCCCTGGGTAAAAAGGGAAAAAGAGAAGTTTCTTGAGGCTTCTAGATGATAAGCCTCGTGTATTGCCTTATCCCTACTACTGTGGGTTGGTTGAGCTCGAGATCCCTCATCCTAGGATCTTAGAGGCCACCTCACCCACTAATTTCTCAACCATCTCTATCCATTAAAGCCCTATAAATATGAGCTCATAGCCATGGTTGAGGAGAGAACATTGAAGGTATTGTTATGCTGTTGGATTGATTCTTGGCCCAAGATCATTTGGAGAGAGCATAGAGAGCTAGAGTCATAGCTTTTGGGGATGAAGAGTTGGTTTCATGGAGATGCATGTCAACACTAAGGCTTGGTTGTAAACTTCTTCATATTTCTAATGCAAGTTGATTTTCTATCCCATATATATTGTTGATGTTTGATTTCAGATATATATTGCTAGATTCTTTAGTCACTAGCATAGATTAGTAGATCATATTCTGGTTGCTTTGATTCGTTTCGTGTTGAACTCTTTTGTAGGTACACAAGTGAACTATCAAAGCCTTGTATTCCAGATATCTACAGCGTCTAGGGAGAGTTATCAGCCTCTATGATCTATTTGTTCTGGATCTGAACCATTCAGACCAGCGGAACACCTTGTTGTCTACAAGACGTGAAATATTATGGATAACAAGGAGTAGTGAGGATCAACCTTCATAAATAAGGTGCACCTCTTCTCTCTCCCTTTTTCTCTTCTCTATATTTGTTGGCTTGTTTGACTCTTGAAGTATGGTTTATTTTCCTTTATATGAGTTTACTTAAAGCCTGAAAAAAATTTCTTTCCTACCAATCTCTACTCAACATAGATGTTGGTGACCTCACCCTAGTCATAAGATCAAATCCCACACAACAGAACTAGCAACCATACTGGGGAATTAAGAGTCTCTATAGAGTCTTTTGCTTTGATTCTTCAATTTTTTTAGGAAGGAATAGTCACAGTGTAAACCTTTGGAAATTTCCAAAATGTGAAATTGTCTAGACTATTGCTTAAACCTAGTCAAACTCAAGTGTTATGCGCACTCCATAGTGGGAATAAGTGTGTGTGGTAGACTGTACTTGTGGTTTTCTTTGGAGATAGTTGCATGTAGATGCGCTTCCTATATTGCATGGATTGTGTACTTATTTTCTCTGGTCGTTCTTTTTTTAAGTTATAGTTATTTGGCATTCAATAAAAATAAGCTAATAAAAGAACTAAGTTGTAAGATTCATTATGATGGAATGTTCTAGTGGAATATCCATGACAATATACGATTCATATTGATATCATAGCAGTGTTATTCTAGGTTTTGTGGTTAATCATAGGATCTAGTTATTGATATTAAAAAAAGTCTTCAACCTTAGCCATGGTGGATGAGTCTATTCAAGGAGTGATTGACAATTATGAGTAACAATTCACAAAATTGGTTACAAGTCTCTAATATCTCATAAACATGTTAATCTTCATGGCAGCTCTAGAAAGAATTTTTTTAACTTTCAGGGATTTTGGAGGCTCTAACTCATATTTCATATCAAAAGCGAAATCAAAATATAAAAGCATGACAAAAAAGGAGCCGACAAAAGAGATTGAGAAAGAGTAGTATTGGTAGGCAGTTTTGGGATAAGGTAGTTGTGCAACATCATGGACGCTACGCAAGCTCAAAGACACTATGCAAATGGAATATGGTGCACAAGGTGAAGAATGGAATATTTTATATATTTTATGTCATCTTCTGTAGTTTTGGACCATATTTTGTGGATATTGGTCATTATTTTGTAGAATCAGTTAAGAGTTAGTTAGGAAGTTGTCTAAGTGGACCTTGAATGTAAAGGCACAAGCCTATAAGTAGATGTTGAATTGTAAGTGTTAGAGGACTTTGGATCATCTTTGTTGAAGATACCTTTTGAGAGCACTTGTTGATCTATGAACTGTTTTGGAGAATCTGTGATTTTGTGCAGAAGAATATGATATGATGGAAGTTGAGCTGAATCATTGTGTTCTTTTCTGTTTTCTTGTTTTACCATTTTCTGCGACTCAATTATGAATGCAATGGGTATCTGCGACATGCATCTATAAATGATGCAATGTTTCCCTGCTTTATATGATGTTATTTTGTTGGATTTGTTTGCACATCAATTTGTTTATTGCAGTTCTGATATAATGATGTGACCTGTTGACTAATGATATGGTTCTGTTAATGCATAAGTGAATGATCAGATCTGTTAATGGTACGCTAAGTTGATAAGTTGATGCACATTATCCTCTCTCATTCTGCAAAAACTTGGTTCTATCAGCTCTCCCTCGAACATCTTTGGTGAGACTTCATCCATTCTGTGGGTGTTTCCAAACAGGGTAAAATCTGTCTGGGCCGGTGCTTAGGGAGATCACAGTGGTTTGGGTGTCAACAAAGTGGGAACCCTTGTCGACTGGTTTTCTTAGCTAAGTTTGCATCAACAAATGGTTCCGTTGTTGGGACCTTAGTGCAATTGAAGGGAGGACATGTTGTGGCATCCGACGAGACCAAAAATTCAAGATTGGTTCAACCAGAAGCTACGAGAGTTTGCTAAGAAGGAAAATCAGAACCCTGGACTGACAATGGATAAGTGGATGGAAAGGTACATACATGACAGTCCACATGAGTATTTTTTCTTTGAATTCCTGATCATCTTGTACAAGTGGTTGGCGCGGTTGACTTATCGTAAGACAAATTTCCAAGGAGGTGAGACAACTTCCTAGACCCCAGAATTGATCCAGGAATTGCAGTAGGTCAACAACAAAGCATCACAAGCTGTTGAAGTTTGGCTCGACAGTATCTTGGAGGGCTATATCACTGAGTTAGTGGTTGATACAACTAAATCCTATAGTGAAGCAGAACATTAATTCTTCAACGAACCATGAGGTAGGTTCCTTTTGTATTTGCAATTGTCAATTAAGATGCTCATATGTGAAAAGGGCATATTGAAGATGCACCTTCAGTAGTAGAACTCTGGTGTGTAGGGGTTGTGGATACCGCGAATATAGGGGGGAGATGAATGGAATGATATGGGGTAGATGGGTGCAAGTTACGATGAGACTGTGAGGGAATCCGAGCAAGAGAGTGGTCTTACGATAGGAGGAGCAAGGTTTTGAAAAGAGAAGAGGTAGAGGATAGGGGAAGGTCCTATTGTGATCGAAATGCAATACCGCAAAGGAATACCACATGGGACGAAGCAACCCTAGAGTGAATATGAGGGCAACCAAACTACGCCTAGGGTAGAGGCAAGATCAACCCCTAGTAGCAATGTAGCCACACCTCCATGCACTATGTTGCAATCAGGAAGAAACGCAAGTTCAACACCGATGTGTCCATTGTGCAAGCAACAATCTAATAGTAGTAGTAGATCAGCATCTGTAAGAAGAAGGCCTAATATCGAGGGTGACAAGTTGAAGTTACCTTTGTTCCATGGGAATGGGACTGAGGATCCAGAGTAGTATGGATTCTTGTGTGAGGCAGTATGGAATGTCAAATAAACTATGGATGATGAAGTCAAGAAGGGCCAGTTGGAGACAACCCTTTGGGGTCATGCATTGGATTGGTTCATAAAATTTTTACAAGTTCCTATGGGGACTTCGATGAAGACATTGGAAAAAGTCAGGAAAGTACTTATTGAAGAGTTCAAAAAACCAAAATATGAAGCATAGTACATTACAGAACTGAAGGAAATTAAGCAGTATCCAAATGAGACTGTTTGGGATTTTAATCAAATATTTAAGACACTAATGGCAAGAGTCATCTTTGATATGAGCGAGATTCAACATAAAGAATGGTTCATTGCAGCATTACTAACTCATATCAGACTATTGCTCATCCAAAACAATATTGTGACACAGAGCGAGGCTCTGGATATTGCAATGAAGTTGGAAGCTTCACCCATTGGAGAAAATGCAACCGGTATGAACCAGATTCAGACACAGTTGGCAAACTTGATGCTCCAGTTGCAAGATATTAAGAAAGGAAAATAATATCACGAATAGATGTGGTGTTCTTGATGTCATGCAAACAGACATACCAAGGATAATTGCCTAGATTTCTAAAACTACCTATTGTGAAGAGCGTCGAACCCATTAAGTTGTGGAAGTGTACCATGGTGCCGCATTTGTCAAGTATATGGGCATCGACTTGAAGAGTGCAGATACATGTAGAAGATGGTGATGAAGCTGACAAACTTATACTGTACATTTTGTTTATCTATTGGGCACGAAGATAAATATTATCGTGCATATGACCTACTTCAGGAAATAAAATATGACTCGTACTATGTGAAGGGAGAGGTACAGCAACCACAACCACAGCCGCAGGTGGTATAGCCACCAACTCAACCTCAATTTGTACTGCAACAACCACTATAGATGCAGTTTGTACCACAACAACAGTTTTTCCACAACCGCAGTATAATCAGATGTAGATGGCTCTGCAGCAGCCACAACATGTTCAGTTAGCGCAGTATGTTCAGCAGCATCCAAATCCCCTACAACAACAATTTAATCAACCACAATATCAGTAACAAGGAGGATTCCTAGGAGGATGAGGTGGAGTCTTTGGTCAAGGAGGAGGAGGAGGTCGCAGACCAGTATAATGTTATAATTGTGGTGTGATGGGAAATTACCAGTGAGATTGTCCACAATTGTAGTGTACATGTACATTTTGTACCGTGATTGATCACACTGTTGAGAACTATCTAGAACTAATCATGAGGTGGCAGGAAGGAAATGTTCCTCAGTTGAAACACCAGAACGAGTTACAAAATCATAATCAGTTGCAGAAATAGAATCAAATGTAGAACTAAAACCAATTGCAAAATCAGAACTAGAACCAAATTCCAATTTAGAACCAGAATACAAATCAAAATGTGAATCAACTTGTCAATCCGCCGCTGAACCAGAACCAAGGACCGACGGTTGCGACGATCTCGACGGAACCCAAAACATGGGATGTTGATGTCGTTGTCCTCAATCGTGGAGGTGTGACAACTGGAGAAGATAGTCTGATTCCATAAGTCTGGTTAGCTGGGAAGAATAAATTACAATTCGATGTCAACATGGAGAAAGATACATTCTTTGAAGCATGGGATGAGATACACAGAAACTCAGGTAAGTTACATGTTTATGAAATGTCAACTGCTTTTGATTCCACTTTGGAGGCGGGACCATCGCGACAGCATGGTACCTTGTAGAACTTATTTGAGAGTTTCTTGTCACTGGCAAGAGATCCTGATGCTCTTGCTGAGATTGAGAATCTGTTACATCAACCGGCTAAGGGGTGGAAGGATTCTGTGCCAAATCCTTGCATAAGAAAAAGACAGGGAAAGAGATGCACATGAACATTCAAATTGGGGACTATGAGGTAGATTCAGTCATTCTAGATCTAGGATTAGATGTTAATATTCTGACAAGATAGACATGGGAAAATATGGGGATCCCAATGCTGAGTTGGTCTCCTATGCAGTTGCAACTGGCTAACCAGGCCAGAGTAACGTCGATTGGGAAAGTTTCGCACCTTACTGTGGAATTTGAAGGTATGAAGACCTATGCCGATTTTGACATGATTGAAGTTTTAGATGGTGGAGGCTCCTATCCCACATTATTGGGGATTGGATGGGCCAACAATAACATGGTAGTGATCAATTTTAAGAAGCATGTGATGACATTTGAGAATCAATACATCAAATTCATCACTCCGATGGATCCAAATGAAGGGAAAAGGTATATTGAGCCAGTGAAAGATGAAGTTGTCAGGGGATGGGATCATGCAGATAACATTTCAGAAGATTATGTCCATCTGAATTCTAATGGGGAACTTAGTTGGCACATTGCTAGCTCTGCGTCTTCTGATTTTGATGATGCCTTAGAGAACTGGAAGAAACACTTGCATGAGGTGTCGCTAAGAAAGTGCGGTTTGATTACGCAGTCACTTTGTCGCATCGTGACTGAGACCATTGAGTTACCAACTTATGAAGGACTTCCTGAGTTATCTGATTTCCTTGTTGACTTCAAATAAAAGGTGTCAGAACCACAACGGTTGTTGGCATTGGAGGAAGCACTAAAGGATACCCCAGCACGCTGGTGGGCGACCCACAAGAATTCTATCACTGGATGGTTGCAATGTGAAATATTGCAAGAAAGGACTATTGGTTGACCCTATGAAGATTGCGCTGATTTTGAGCTTGTCACCACCTACGAATGTGAAGATGCTTAGAGCAACATTGGGGAACACAGGGTATTATCGCAAGTTCATACAAGGTTATGCTACGATCACAACTCCTATGGAAAATATGTTGAAGAAGGATGTTGTGTTTTTATGGAGTCAATAGTGTCAAGATAGTTTTGATACACTGAAATCCAAGATGGATTCCGCACCAATACTGGTATTTCCTGATTGGAACGAGGAGTTCCATGTTCATGTGGATGTGTCGTCCATTGCGCTAGGAGTGGTGCTCGCACAACCGGGAGAAAGAGATATTGATCACCCGATTGCTTTCTCTAGTCAAAATTTTTCGTGTGCAAATAAAAACTATATGACCACAGAGAGGGATGGTCTAGCGATGGTATATGCACTACAAAAGTTTAGGCATTGCCTATTGGGTGATCATTTCAAGATGTTTACAGACCATTCTACATTGAAATATCTGGTCAATAATCCTATGTTGGGGGGGAATATATGTCATTGGCTACTTCTCTTTCAGGAGTTTGATTTTGAGATAATTGTGAAGCCAGGTCACTTGAATGCTGGCCCTGATCATTTATCCCGAATTGAAACAAGAGAGGAACCAAAAAACATTGAAGACGGATTGCCATATGTGTAGTTGTTTAGAATTGACATGGTTGGTGGTTATTATGATCAAATCAGTTATTTTTTGGCAATGGAAACTGCACCAGAGGACCTTACTACAAGTCAGAAGAATTAATTGGTTGTAGGCCTCAGATTTCCAATTGATTGTTGGATAGCTATATAAACTAAGACCAGATGATATTTTGTGGTGATGTGTCCTACCGCATGAACAAGCGCATATTTTTGTAGAGGCACATGTAGGAGTTCATGGTGGACACTATGGATGCCGAGCTACTATGAGGAAGGTGCTTTATGCAAGGCTTTGGTGGCCCACTCTTCATACTAATGCGATGAATTATGCACGAACCTATGATGTCTATCAACAAACTAGAAAACCATCAAGTAGGGATGAGATGCTGCTGGTACCTTAGGTGACACTACATTCATTTGATAAATGGGGGTGGAATTAGTGGGACCAATCAACCCACCTGGAAAGAGAACTGGTGCACGGTATATCATTATAGCCATAGACTATTTGACAAGATGGGCAGAGGATGCACCCATTGTGGATTGCACTGCTGTGATAGCAACAAGGTTCCTGTTTGACAACATTATGACACGGTTCGGGTGCCCAAGGATACTGATGAGTGACCAAGGGAGCCACTTCATCAATCGCACAATCAGTGCATTGACAGAGGAACTTCAAATATAGCATAAGAAGAGTACCATGTATCATCCACAGGCAAATGTGATAGTGGAGGCATTCAACAAAGCATTGGATCATGCACTTACAAAGTTATGTAACACCAACCATGATGACTAGGATTTGAAGATTCCAACAGTCTTGTGGGAATATCGCACCACGTGCAAGCAATTGACGGGCTAGACACCATTCAAATTGGTGTATGGGAAAGAGGCAATCATTCCTATGGAGTACATTGTTCTGAGTATGTGCATTATAGCAGCGACAGGAATGGATGATGAAGTAGCATTGGAAGAACGATTGGACCAGTTAGTACAGCTCAAGGAAGATTGGTTTGTTGCAGGTTTTCACCAACACGTAGAGAAGGATCGACAGAAGGCTTGGCATGATCGCCATATAAATAACAATCAATTTCATCAAGGAGACTTGGTTTTGTTGTACGACAGCAAGTTCATGAAGCATCCAGGTAAGTTACAGATGCATTGGATAGGTCCATATCTTGTTAATTCCATTACTTCAGGAGGTGCAGTTTAACTGCAGCAGTTCAATGAAGCGATGCTTCCTAAGCTAGTGAATGGCAGCAGGATGAATCCCTATTAAACGGGCCCAAAACTGCGCGATGCTTGAGGCACTATGCAATGGGAAAAATAAAAAGGAAGGATGGATAGATAGGAGGATGGCGCACCAGGAAGAAGTGGATGTGCAAGTAGGGGAGTCATTAGCATAGTTAGGAAGGTCTGTTGTGACAGCACTAGGGTCGCAACATAGTCAAATCGGCAATAAATATAGATAGTTAAAGCAGTTAACTGACAGTGCTTATTTAAGCAATGTGTATTAATGGTAGATCCAACCATTGGATTGACATGATCAACAATGGATTTGAGAAGTTAATGCATGATTTGGTCATGATGAGACAAACTGGATCGCGTTGATTTGGTCATTATGGGTATGGATCGACTTAATGCTATAAGAAGGCACCGGATGTGGTCAAAAGACACCATTGTGAAAGATTGAGCAGAGTTACAGAGTTGCAGAGCATATTTAGAGTGATTTGAGTGAGTTTCCAAGTGAATTAAAGTTGAGTGACTGTTGAGAATTGCAGGGCACTGGTACGGCATGCAAAGTGAACCTATCCCTGTGGAGATTTTTAGTGAAAGGGAATCACTAGTTGGCCTAGTAACCATTGAGGAAGAAATAGCAAGTATGTCGATAGGATCATCATCGGTGCCGAAGAAGAAGAGGAAGGGACAAAATCCTATCTCCCCAGCACCAAAGAAGAGGCAGACTAGAACGTATGTGAGGGCAGTGGAGGAAGCTGTGTAGATAGGTCCATCGAGATCAGGAGTTGTGGATTCAAGATCTCACGCAGGGGTGTCTGCTGAGGATATCCCTAGGTATATACCACCATGCCAGCCTGGTGCGTAGCCCAGGAAGCTCACCAAGAATCAAAAGTACCAAGTACAAATGTCGGCGATACCACAGGGGATGGTATGCAACACAGACATCATTCCTATGCTGATGCAGCTAAAGTATGATGACCATGACTTGCTAATACTGGAGGATGTTATGAAGGAACCATATCTGTTGATGGTATCGATAGGAGGTGGCCTGATAGAATGTATTCCGCAGGATTGGGTGAGCGGGCTAAATAAAGCGAGGTTGTTGAGGCTGATTAACATGCCGCATTTGGGAGGTTAAATGAGGCGAATGCCTGTGTAAAGCAGCTTTTGGCCCATTTTCATGGTAGGACATTGTGGCTAGACACACTAGTCAGAATCACAGTGGACTTGATCTCATACATCACAGGGATGCATAAGGATGGGCCAGACCCCTTGCAGTATTTTAGAGGCAAGGATAATTACAAGAGGCTTGCGGCAAGGTTGAAGAATTTCTATGAGCTGAAGCGTGACGGGCAGGCTTGCCGCATTGACAGTATCAATGACCAGGTGGTGCATATTGGCGCAAGGATTTTGGCCAGAAAAGTGGTCAGGAAGAACCACCCCATTCAATGTAGCTCAAGGGTTATTGCATGTGTAGATCAATGCGTGGAAGGTGTACAAATGAACTGGTCACTCTTTCTAATGAACCAGTTGGCGAAGGATGTAGTGGCAGTCCAGGCAGGAGTAAGGCCATTTACATACAATTGGTTGATTATCTTGATCGCGCTCTTATTTTGGATGGAGCTAGATGACTATCAAGGCATGGAGGTAGAAGCAGTAAAAGTGTGTAAGGGTGCACGTTACCAAAATATCTAGTGGGTAAGGCAACCTGAAAGATTGAAGGACTATGTGATCCAATTTTGGGTCTATTGGGAAGTGCTGTAGATGGTAGCTGTGAAAGTTCCCCAGTTATATGAGGAAGTTGGGAAAGTTCCCCAGTTACCTGATGGAGAATTTGAGGGGACTTTTAATGATTGTGATGCAGCATGGAGAGAACCAGTCAGTTTGGA
Source organism: Pseudotsuga menziesii (assembly GCA_001517045.1). NCBI lineage: Eukaryota > Viridiplantae > Streptophyta > Pinopsida > Pinales > Pinaceae > Pseudotsuga > Pseudotsuga menziesii. The sequence goes on from LPNX010303085.1 coordinate 254,388, forward strand.
GGAAGTATCGACAGGACCCCCAGCAGATGCACCTATTGATCTTGTGCATAAGTATGACCGGTAGAGTCAATATGACTCCGATACAGAGTATACAAAGACACCCACTGACTTGAAATCAAAGCACGCATTTGACAATTCAAGGACAAAGAAATGGTATGAATAGGGTTTGACCAGTAGCGTAGCACTAGGGATGGAAGCGCAGTTGAATCGGCTTGTCAAGGAAGTTATCGATGCAACAGATGTGGCAACAAAGGAAATGAATAAATCCATGTAAGAGGGATTTGTAGAGGTAAGAAAAAAACTTGATTCTTTTTATGATGTTGTTTCGAAGAGAGCACCAGAAGGAGCGACTGTGCGGGAATTTGGATCAATCAGCACTAGGACGCAGGTTTAGAATGTTTGAATTCCCCTGACTAAGATTAAGACCAGCAATGAGGATTTGAATGCCTACCTACAGTAGTTGCAAGACATGTCTATCGACGTCAACTTGATTTCCATGTAGACATTGGTACATATGCAAAGAGTCGCCAATCAAGAGTTGGAAGGCAAAGAGCAGAACATTAGCGATCAGTTTTTACGATCGCATGAGAAGGAAGCTGAAGCACATAAATAAGTTGAAGCATTGAAGATGGAAAAAGAGGAGTTGAGGTCCAAGAGTGCCAAGGAGATTGAGGAATTGAAAAAGGATCAAGATCGACTAGTAGTCGAGAAGGCACAACTTTGGGACCACAAGGTGCAATTGGAAAATGTCATCTCTGAAGTATGTCAACGAGTGTCGAAAGTTGTTGTGAACGAGGATGCAGAATCAAAAGTGCAACAGATTGGGACGATCATCATGCAGTTGCAGTGCGACAACAATATTTTGAATGCTTTGCTGCATCTAGACACACCACTTGAACAAATCGAAGAGAGAAAGAGTGCCATAGAGGATGTGGTGACACAGCTCGAAGAGATGGAGCAGGAAGCGAATAAATTCATGAACGCGACTACGCAATTTTAGGGAAGTGTAGTTCAAGATGAGTAACTGGCACAACTGACCAAGAATTTGTAGTAGGCAGAGGGGTAGCTAGTGAAGATAAAGAAGACATTGATATCAATGCCACCAGTTGTTCAAATTGCATGGTCTAAGGAGCTAAAATATTTGCAATAGCACGTCGGGAAAGCAAGGGAAAGACAACAAAAGTGCAGTGAGCAGTTATATGAGTTCCAAGATATTGGAGCGAAGCTTTCTCTTAAGGCAGTTGTTGCATTAAAGGACAAACAAGAAGGAAAAAAGGAGGTTGTTGAGAAGATGGTAGAGCACCCATTAAAGCACAACTTGACAGGAAGTCAGGAGATTGCTAAGAAGTTTCAAGAACAGGTGAAGGTGATTACTCAGCAGTACAAATACTTTAAGCTGAAGATCAACGAGTACACCATGTCCAGCTAACGTGGCTCGAGGGCGAGCCACAATATTGTGTTGGGGGCCTGTTAGCAAGTGATTTTGGGATAAGGTAGTTGTGCAGCATCACCAATGTTGTGCAAGCTCAAAGACACCACGCAAGTGGAATATGGCACGCAAGGTGAAGAATGGAATATTTTAAATATTTTATGTCGTCTTTTGTAGTTTTGGACCATATTTTGTGGATATTGATCATCATTTTGTAGAATCAGTTAAGAGTTAGTTAGGAAATTTTCTAAGTGGACCTTGAATGTAAAGGCACAAGCCTATAATTATATGTTGAATTCTAAGTGTTAGAGGAATTTGGATCATCTTTGTTGAAGGTACCTTTTGAGATCACTTATTGATCTGTGAACTATTTTCGAGAATCTATGATTTTGTGCAGAAGTAATATGATATGGCGGAAGTTGAGCTAAATCATTGCGTTCTTTTTTGTTTTCCTATTTTACCATTTTCTGTGACTCAATTATGAATGCAATGGGTATCTACGACATGGATCTGTAAATGATGCAATGTTTCCCTGCTTTAAATGATGTTATTTTGTTGGATATGTTTTTGCATCAATGTGTTTACTGTAGTTCTGATATAATGATGTGAACTATTGAATAACGATATGGTTCTATTAATGCATAAGTGAATGATCAGATCTATTAATGGTGCGCTAAGTTGATAAGTTGATGCACATTGTCCTCTCTCATTCTGCGGAAACTTAGTTTTGTCATCTCTCCCTTAAACATCTTGGGTGAGACTTCATCCGCTCTGCCGCGGGTGTTGCTAGACAGGGTAAAACCTGTTTGGGCCAGTGCTCAGGGAGATCACGATGGTTCGGGTGTTGACAGAGTGGAAACCCCTGTCAACTGGTTTTGTTGTCTGAGTTTGCGTCAACAAGTAGTCAAGTTCCAGTACCAATATTCCTTTCGAGTCTCTCTTCAAGATGGAAGTGAGCATCAATATAAAGTCGTAGGAAGGTGAGATTGATGCTTTAAAGTTGAATAATTGGTTGCAGCAGTTATAGGTTTATTTTAGTATCCATGAAATAGTTAAGGATCAAGAGATCTCATTTTTCAAACTGAAATTAGAGGGCCATTCATTAACCTAGTGGGAAAGCCACATGAAAGCACTTAGGTTGGATGGTGATTCATTAGTAACTAAGTGGGAGGACTTTAAAACCCTCATCTACCCTATCGAGTATGTATAGGACCAGTAGATATTTTCACATTACTTTAGGAAAAGGCAAGGGCAGAGTGTGCAAGACTACACCACCAAGTTCAAGAAGATGGCTATCATGTTGAGTATGATCTCACCCAAGAACCCAGATATAATCCTAAAGTATTTTAGGGCTTTATATATTCATATATGTATGACGGTAATGTTATTCAACCCAGGTCAATTAACTAATCTTGTGTACAAGAACCATGGAAAACATAAGCCAAAATAAAGGAGATCCAAGCGGTTCAAAACAAAAAGAGAATTAATATGCTACTAAAGAGGCGTAGAAGAAGTGGAAGGGAAAGGAGAAGAAGTATACATCCACAACACATCAGTTCAAGAATACAAAAAACCATTGTACCATTGTAACATCAATGGTCACACTAAATAAAAGTGTTGGAAGCTACTTCTAGAGCTAAACCCCAAGAACCACAAGAAACATGCCAAGAATAAGAACCTTCTAGCCACATAGTCAAGCGGAGAGTTAGAACCTAACTCAAATGTAGATGAGAAGATTATATGTACCACACTGTAGAAGGAGATGATTTTGAGTATCCTTCACCGTAAGGAGAAGAAAGAGATGATGAAACTTTTCCACATCAAGATCTAGGTCAAAAATACCAAGATCAACACTCTTTTCAATTGCAGTTCATAAGAAAACCTAGTAGAAGAGGATATGGTACATAAGATTAGATTGGAAGTACATGATCATCCCTATTGCTATCCATTAGGATGGGTAAATAAATATGTAGAACTCAAAGTCACAAAACAATGCAAGATAAATTTTGCCATAATTGTAGAGTATATTAATGAATTGGAGATAGATGTAGAACCCTTGGATTTTTGAGGTGTAGTGTTTGGAATCCCATGCATTTATATGAGGGATTTGATCTTCATGAGGATAGGCAACCTGTACCGATTTATCAAGGATGATCAATCCTTCATCATCAACGTACACAAACGTAAATCAAAGTTTGTGTTGTTTTTCTTAAGAAAAGATCAATAAGAAGGTGAATCAGTAAAAGGGAAATAACCTCTAGAGGAATGTACCATAGAGAAAAAGCACCAGTTGGAAAACATTTTGCAACTATACATAGAATTTTTCCAGAAGCCTAAGGGGATACTTAAATAAGGAAGTGGAGCAAAAGATACAACTATTGCTAGATTCTCCATTGTTGAACATCGAACTTTACAAACAACATGACATAGAAGTAGATGAAGTGAAGAAGTTGTTGCAGGGGTTGTTGGAATAGGGCATAATCTGACCAAGAATCTCAACTTGTGGGTCACCTAAAATCATAGTACCCAAGAAGGATGATAATTGGAGGATGTGCATCAACTATAGAAAATTGAATTGTTGCACCTAAAATGTCCAATGATGCCTCAGCACCCTTCAGAGAACATTGGTCAGGGATTCTTATGATGGTTTTTTTCTAACTTTGAGAAGACTGGTGCACTTAATCCCTTATGACAGAGCGTCAGTGCCTTTTGTCTATTGACATTAGGAATCGTCAGTCCTCTTTCCCTTTGAGCAAAAAGCATCGACACCTTTAACCCTTGAGGAAAAAGCACCGCTGGACCTAAAAGAGGAAAAAAGAACATTCGAGAAGCTTCTAAAGAGATCCCTCATCGAAGTGGTTCCTAATAGCTAGGGGGAGGTGGCATTCGCCTTCCTCACCCATAGGGATCATATCCTATACATCTCCTAAAGAATCTCATCCCATGTGGACCTTTTTTGGCCTATAAATAAAGACTTCATGGAGGGAGTGAGGGAGACACTAAGAGAGCATCCTTATGCTATTGGATTGAAGTCTGGTGTAGAGGCAAGTGGCAATGAGTTTATGTGTAAGAAAGTTTTCTGTGAGTGAGAAGTGTTGTAAGTCCATTGTGGAAGACAAAGCTAGAAACATCAAGGTTTTGGTTGTAAATTTACCTTCCTATTTCATTAATACAAAGGTGTTCCCCTTTCCCATATTTGATTTGTGTTAATATCATTTGAATATTGTTGTATTCCTTGATCACTAGCATAGATTGTTGATCTGTATTGTTACTCTCATCTTGTTTGTCTAGTTTTCTTGATGCTTCTTCACTGGTAGTGTTGTAATCTCACAGATCACATAAGGTTACCAATAATCCATACTAAAACATACATAAATATAGAACATAGACAAGAGACAAGAACAGATAGGATAAAACAGATTATATTAATACAATGAGTTCATACAAATCAGAGAACTGAACTGAGTTCTCGTTTGGCTCAACAGCCTAATATATACAATTTACAAAGAGTTACAAAATAACTACCTGTCGGTTTGGTGAACCGACGCAACTTTAGATGGCCGACTTAATCTCTTTAGTTTAGTCGACCGACCGACTTAGTCGGCTGATCGACTAAGTCGGCCCATCGACTTAGTCGACTGATCGACTAAGTCGGTCCTCGTTCAAGTCAACTTATCGACTTGCTCCTTCTACATCTCCCCCACGAACAAAACGTTTCTTCATCCCGAAGAAACAGGGAGGTACAAAATTTGTTTGTTTGGTCTTCAAGATTTTTATTGTGGTGGGCTATGAAGACGTATGGTTGGTATTTTCTGCACACAGACCTCAACAATGGTTGGAGCTGTGATGGCGAGGTGATGTTGGAAGTCTGTCCAAATCTGCAAAGCTTTCTGGATGTTGATGGTTAATGTGGTTAAGCTTCACAGGACCGACATCTTCTCCGATATAGGGACTTCTGCGATCTTTAACATGTTGGGGCCCAGGAACTAGTTCTACTCTTCTGCTGTGTCGATGAGTTGTTTCATCTGTGGGTAGATGATGTCGACTTTCTCTAAGTTGGGAAGAGCTTGTTGCACCCACTGATGTGCTTCCTGTTCCAGTTTCTGCAGTTTGTTGGTTTCTAGCACTATTTGTTCTTCTATTGTCGGCCTAAGTGCTACCTCCGTGGTCTTCCTGCTCTCCAAAGTCTGAATCCCTTGCCGATTCTAGCGTGTCTGTTGATAAACTTTCCCATAGTGAGTAGGCCAATCTCTTAAGACTTCTTCGGTGATGACAGACTCCTCGATATGGTCTTGTAGTACTTTATATGCTTCAGAGAATGCAGTGTGCTATGCCAGTAGCAATCTGGAAGTATCCTCTTTCTGTTCCTCCTTGGTTTCCTGGAGGCGTGCCTGGATGGTTGACACCATGCTCTCAAATAGCTGGTATGCTCTTTCAAGTGGTCTATCGGTGTCAAATTCTATGGGGCTCGGTGTGACGGACTGAGCTAAAGTCTTGTATTTGTCGAGAAACTCGACCTGTTCTGTATTTTTGTCTTTGAGCTCTTTATTTCTACGCTCAGTCCTTGTCTTGGCTTCTTTGGCTACAGTTTTGAGGAGTTGGCCCACCTCTGTGTCGGTCAAGGAGCTTGCATCCTTCAAGCTAATCCGTATTCTGGTAGTCTTTCCATGATGCTCCTTCCTCTTTTTGTGCTTTTCTGCTTCTGTCTCCTATGTACCTGCAATAGTTATGGTGGGGCCTTTGTTTCGCGGGATGGAAGTCAAGGTTTTTTCTGGCTGGGGAGGTGGTATGACCACTTCCGGCTGTGTGGATGTAGTTGGTTGGGATAGGTCTGTCTGTGAATCGGGGGTGGTGGGGGTGGTGGTGGTGATGGNATGGTGTGGACTTACGTCAGAAGGTATGTCTGCTTCCGGAGGTGTAGTGGTTGGTAAGTCGGCCTGGGGTTCGGGGTCGGTCGGTTCAATAGTAGACTGCACTTTTCCAATCACATCTCCTTCTTGGTCAGATTGTTGGGCAAAGGTCAACGTGATGTGTGCGAATACTATGGGTTGTGTTCTGCTAGCTGTGTACATGGGAGCCTGGGTGGTAATTTTCTGGGCCGACTGAAACAGCACAGGTAATGTCTTGAAGAATGCTTTTAGGTCAGTGTCTTTATCAACTTTTTCTTTTACCGTCTCCGACATTGTGCTTTTGTATAAGTTGAGGGGGCTGACCGACTGTTGTACTGGTGCTTGCTCTTCAACTATTTTTGTCAGCGATGGAGGTGGAGGGGTCGACACAAGATCGACGATGTTTTCAGGCGTCGTCATTGTTTTTTCCTTCTTTGGTCGACCTTCGGGGATCCCTGCTTCCACAAACCACTGGAACCAAGTTTCAACTGGCACTTTACTTGTGGCGGCATCCTCTATAATGTCAAGAGCCGTAGCTACCAGTTCTTCTTGATCATTGGACAAGTCGGCAATGATAAGTTTACGCTTACCTTTGCCTTGTTGTTCTTTTTGCACTCCGATTTTCTTCCTTGCTACTACTATCTCATTGGCAAGTTTCCGAATGATGCCTCTTGATAGAGTGTACTCAGGGTTGTCGGGCTCAACTTCACCCATTGGTTCCTAAGTCAGGGTGACACTTGCTGGAGCCAGAGGAGTTGTTTGTTGTTGTGGTTGTGGCTTTGGTTTTGGCGGTTGTGGGTCGGCTGCCTTTGCGGTCGGTGGTTTGATTGTTATTTGTATCTGACCAGTGGGTTTGACCGGTATGTCCTCCGACACAAATGTGCTGATGTAGAGCTTGAGCTCGTAGTATTCCTCTTTCTCTTGGTTGGTGAGTGGCTCCTCGATTGAGAAGTCAATTCGTTTTGCTGCTTCAAGCACTAATATTTTTGTTTTAGCCTGTCAAGACAATTCTCAGAATATTTGGTCGACAGTTGGGTAGTAGTCGAGGGCTTTGGCATTGGAGGCCTCACCCTGCATATACCACACCAAGGTATGGTCGAGTTCCAGCTAGATGTGGGAGTTCGCTGATAGATTTCGTCAGATGTTTTGAGGCACCCTCCATCTAGTTGTGCGAACCTTTAGTTGTTGGAACCAATTTTCCAGAAACACTTTCCCTTGCTCTAGCTCATGCGGGGTTCCTTTCTGGGAAAAGGGTTTAAACTTGTACATGTCGAACCTTGACTATTCTTGGAATACTGGGCTTCCTTCCGAATAGATGTGGTACATAACGATCCATAGGATGAGGGAGGGGAACTAGATGATTCCTCCCATCTCTTGGCATCGCTCGAATACAGTTTTGATCATGTCAGCGACATAATCTCCCCATCTATAGATTCGACCATCGGTGGCAATAGTGTCAACAGCCTCCAGCATTTCCAACTTGAGGTCGCTGCCTCAACCCGCCAATGTGAGTGTGATTGCGATGATTTTGGCCACAATCTGTCGTGTTCGAGTTGTGATTTGCCTGATCATCAACCCTTTGGAATTTTTCCCAGACGACAATCCCGTAAGCTCTTTGACCAATCCTTCCTTGATTCCGACTAGTACAGGGTCTCCTTTGTTGGATAGGCCAGTCAGTTTGGAGATGGCATCCCCAGAAATGTCGATCGGCTCGTCAAATTAGAACCGACTGTTGTGATATCAGCTGATAATGAATTTCACAGCAGCTTCTTTTGTCCCACCAAAGCTTGCCATCAGCGGTGCATTGGCATATCCAAAGAGGGTGCTGCGTCAGACTTTTTCAACTACTTGAGTCATTTTCTTGTCGACAAAGGCCCATTCTTGGATCTCGGCCCATAGTTTTTTCCATGGGCCCTCCTGCACTTTGGCATTTTTGATGTTCTTTAGTCTGCAGACCAAAGGTGTATCCGCAACCTGTATCTCTTTCGCTTTGGTCGATGCTCTAGTCTGTTTGGGGGCCATTATGTCTGTTTGGTCGAGGTTACTAGAGGGTTCTCGATTTTTGGTCGACTAAGTGTTCGAGTACTTTGTGTGTAAAGGGTGCGGTGAATGAACCTTCGACGGTCCAGTATTTATAGGTGCTGGTGTGGTTGTGTGCAGTAATGGATGTATTAATGGCGGACTTGACGTTCCAGTTGTAATACGCGAGTGTGAACTAATGGCAAATTTCTTTCGGCGCTCAAGGTTATAAATGTGCGATGGGACTATCGAGGCCATCGGTTGGTGTCGGTGTGAAGAATGGTCGACAGGACTGGGCAATGAAGATGGTCGATGGTCATGATGGCGGTTGTCGAAGTGGTGTTTTCCTGTCATGGTTTTGTGTCTGGAGTATTTTGTTTTGATTTTTGGAATTTTTAGCTTTTTATGGATTTTGGTTGCCGCTTACGGTTGTTATATGATATTTTTTTTGTAACGTTTTAATCGGGCTCCATTAACGAGCTTCTGAAATACTAGGCCCTGCAGCATCCTTAGTCGAACTGAACCATTGGGGTGTATTTCATCGATAATGTACAGTCCCATCCACTCGATGTGGAGTTTATTAGGTTTTCCTTTGATCCGACTATTGTAGAGTAAAGCAAAGTCACCAACCGCTAGGTTTTTGTTCTTGATGTTGATGTCATGCCATGCTTTCTATTGTTGCTTCTGAATTTCTTGGTGTTGTATGGCGATGAGTCAGTGCTCTTCCAAATTACTGAGCTGAAGTAGTCGGTCCTTCCTTCCCTGTTCAACATCGATATGGAGTATTTTGGAAATAGTAGGTGTCTATTGTTGGAAGTGTAGAGGGACTACAGCTTCTTGTCCGTAGACTAGTCGAAAGGGGGTTTGGTTGGTCGACCGTTTATAGGTTGTTTGGTATGCCCATAAGACTGCAGGTGTTTTCTCATCCCAGTCGTCCTTGTCAGTATTACATATTTTAGTTAACCCTTTTGTCAATGTTTTATTGAAAGCTTCAATTTCCCCATTCGACTGTGGATGATATGTTGTACTCTGTCGGTGGTCGATGTGGAATTGGTCGGTCAAGTTTTTGATAGTTTTATTGACAAAGTGGGTCCCTTGGTCGCTAATGAATGTTAGTGGGCATCTGAATCAAGTGATGATATTTTCATAGATAAATTTGGTGGTTACCTCACTCGAACATGTATTGACGGGTTCAGCTTCTGCCCATTTAGTAATGTATTCTACTGCAATGATAATATATCTTGCACCTGATCTTTTTGCTGGGATAGGAAATAGTCCTATGAAGTCTATAGCCCAGATTTCGAATGTGAGACTGGGGTTTACTGATATCAAGGGAATTTCTGTGCTCGACAGAGGTCGACCAAGTCATTGACATCTGTCACATCGACTAACAAAACTTTTGCAGTCTTTGTGGAGTGTCAGCCACCATAATCCTGACTGTTGAATTTTCTTTGCAGTTGTGTCTGCTTGGAAATGTCCTCCTGCAGGTCCATAGTGTGCTTCATGCATGATTTGGTCTCGTTCATGTTCAAGTACACACCTTCTGAGGATGTCATCTAATCCCATTTTGTATAAAAATCCATTGATGAGGCTATATGGTGTAGCCTTCATGGCTAAGATTTGTTTCTTCTTGGTATTCATACCTTCTGGTGCCTGAACATTTTCTAAGAACTGAGCTATTTCTTCTAGTTCTTCGGGTACTGCTTCTATGTGAAATAAATGTGCATCTAGTAAGTCGTCGTTGACTCCAGTCAGTTCTTCTCCTATGTCTATTCGGGATAGATGGTTAGGCCCGACATTTAGCTTGCCTGGTTGGACAACGACTTCGAACTCAAATTCTTGCAAGAGGAGTAGCCATCGACAAATCCTCCCATGATGGAGTGGTTTATTGACAAGGTACTTCAGGGCTTGATGGTCGGTATAGAATATGAAGGGATTGGCTAAAAGGTAATGTCGATACTTTTGGAGGGAAAAGACCATACCTAAGGCTTCTCTTTATGTGGTCAAGTAGTTTCTTTCAGCCTTATTTAATTTCCGGCTACTGTAAACTATAGGGTAATCCATCCCATCATCTCCTGGTTGAGTTAGGATTTCTCCTATTGCTATTCCTGATGCATCGATATGCACATGAAATTTGATCGACCAGTTTGGAAACTTTAGAATGGGGGCTTTGACTAATTTTGTTTTCAATTTTTCAAAAGAGATGTGGCATTCCTTTGTCCACTTAAACTCTTGATCTTCCTTTAGTAGTTCTTCCAGAGGATAGGTCATATCTGAATAGTGTCTTATGAATTTTCTATAATATCCTATATGGCCAAGTAACACCCTGACTTGTTTAGGGTTTACTGGTGATTTCAAGTCGAGGATAATTTTAATCTTTGCAAAGTCGACCTTGATACCTTCTTTACAGACAATATGCCCTAATAGTATGCATATGGGAGTCATAAATATACATTTCTTAATGTTCAGGGAGAGTTGAATCTGTCGACATATCTCCAACATAAGTCTGAGCCATTTGCAGTGGTCTTTTAAGGTGGAGTATATTGTCCAGTCGTCGAAGTATACTGCCATGGTCTTATATATGTATTCTTGGAATGTCTTGACAACAATTCGAGAAAACACTGCAGGTGCATTCTTTAATCCAAAAGGCATAACTCTGTAAGCAAAGGAGCCAAATTCACACACAAATGTTGTCTTATTTTGATCCTCTTTAGCTATTGGTACGTGTTTATAGCCTGAGAATCTATCTGTGAATGAATAGCATTCATGTCCTACAACTTCATTCAAGATTTCATCCGCATAAGGGGTTGGGAATGGGTCTGTCAGTGTTACTTTGTTGAGTTCCCGAAAGTCGACATAATTTCTTAACCTTGTCGGGTCATGTTTCTTGGGCTGTACGACCATTGGACTTGCCCATTCTGATTGGTCGATAGGGTAAATGATCCTTGCTGCTAACATGTTATCAATTTCCTTTTTGACTATTTATTTATACTTGTGAGCCAGTTTATAAGGTCTTTTCTTAACAGGTCGAACATCAGGTTTAGTATCAATTTTCATCTCTCCCATTTCTTGGACTAAGCCTTTTAGGTCTTTATAGTCCCTAGCAAAGACATCTTGGAACTCTTTTAGTAAGTTTACTATTTCTATGGTCTATTGTTCATTCCAATAGTCACCAATTTTTGCTAGTTTTGGTTGATCATCGTTTGAGATGTCGACTTCTTTAGTTTTTATTTTGGCATCTAGCCACTCTGGTGCTTTAGCTTCATTAATCGGCCGACTTCCTTCTTTGAACTGTGAAAATGTGGTAGGGAAGTCGGCTGTAGTCATTCTGTCAATATCTTGTTTGTCTGTTATTGTGATTTTCAGGATGGATCGGATGGGCTTTGTTGTTTCGATGTGGTTGGATTTCCATCTGAAGCTCTTGCCTTTTGTGTTTTCATTTTCTAATTGTAAACGGGTCGAATGTGGTTTTGACCATGTTTGTAGATTGTTACAGTCCTTTATCTGTCTGTTGTCTTGGGAGGGTTGTTTTTCGGTCAGTTGGATAAATTGTTTAATTTGTTTTGCTGTCTCAACTAGATTTTTGTTTTGCAGTATGAAATTGAAGTCGTTAATAAAATTCTCCCTGATTTTGTGCCATAAGAAGGTTTCACCTCTAGCTTCTTCCATCTTATACCACTTGTTGGGTAAGTTGGCTAGGGTTGAGGGGAACAAATGTGGCCAGGCTTGCTCATCCTTGTATCCCAGTCTTCTCCACTCCTTTTCACAGGTTTTGATATGTTCCTCTGGGTTTTGTCCTTGAGTAAAGATAGGTATCTGAGCTTGCTGGGTTAATTTCTTTCCTCCGAACCTCTCGAAAAAGTAAGTCGAAGCAGTTGTCTAGGTCTGTAGTTTCGTCTGATGGGTATCCCACCATCTAGCTGCTTGACCTGTAAATGTTTCAACTAAGCTTTGAAGTCGGCCCTATTCACCAATGTTTTTAGATACTTGCTCAATATGCCCGACTGGTGATTCCCTCTCCTTATACCTTGGTAGTTGTGGAGCATTTAGGTTAGTTGGTTGTAAGGTAGGGTGTTCCCTGATTTTCTTTTCGAATATTTTTGGGATAATGGATACTACGAAGCACTGTTGGGTGGGTTTCTTCTATACTTTTTGTATGGTCCAGCACCCTCTTGCTTGTGTTTCGTAATTCTCAATCTCCCAGTCATATAATTCAGCATCTGAGTTATAACCAACTGAGTCTTGGTTACCTAAGTTAAGTTCTCCATGGATGTTTGGTTCTGTGTAGTCTGCATCATTGTGGATTTGGTAAAGTTGTCTGATATCGACTTCTTGATCAATAGGTTCAGTCCAAGGCTCCCCTTGGGATGGATGAATGGGTACAATGACCTTTTGACCATTTCCTTTTAATTTGATGCGTTCCTTGTCCAAAGATATGGATGCTTTCATCTTTCGACCCCAAGGTCAACCGACTAGTGCTGGGAAGGAGTTGGATCCTTCTTTTGGGTCAATAATTTCAAAATCAACCTTGGTCGAGATTCCCTTGATGGTCATGTCGACGTTTTTCCAGACTCCAATGGGTTCAATTAGGCCTTGGTCGGCGAGTTTTAGGTATATGCCTGACTCGTAAAGTCGAGGTCTACCCATCTGTTCCCAAGTATCCCGCGTCATGATATTTACCTGTGAGCCAAAGACGAGTACTACTTGTCAGATGTGGTAACCTTCGATTTCTAGGTCGACAAGTGGGTCGCAATCACTTTTGTCTTTTTTATTCAAGCTGCAGATGTTTTTGGTTTGTTTTTCTGGGTTTGTTCCTTTTATTTCATGTAATAAGTCAATGAAGTGCGATATTGATTTGTCTGTTTGAACAAGTTGGATTAGTTGATTTATTGTGTTGGGTCGACTGTTATGGAGGTCTTCTTGTCATGCAATGTTTTGAAAAACATGTGTGGCTTCTTTATATGTTTATTTTTCCTTCGTTGGGTCAGGATAAACGTTTGTGTCTTTAATCTTACTAATTCTGGGGTTATCAAGTCCCTTTTTTGTGCCTTGTCGAGTTACAATATGTAGATTTTTAATGGTTATTACATCATTCTTTTGCACAAAATACAAAACATTAACATTTTTCTTGTTATTAATTCTTTCTAACATAGTAGGACAATCCTCTAACGAGTGATCGCCTACTCCATAGTGGGTACAGATTTTGAGATCAGTCCTATCCTTGTATGGACAGTCTACATACCGGTGACCTTCTTTGTAACATGTGAAGCACTGGGTTGGTCAGCGCGGGCATATGTCGCGATTCCTAGGGAATCGACCTCTTCCTTCATAGCCTTAGCGTTGATTATCGTACCGACGCTCATATTGTCGGCCATCGTATCTTTGTTCGTTCTGATCGTTTGCTGGATTGTTTTGCTCGTTATGTTGTGCTACTACATTTGTTTGGTATACCACGTGATATTTCTATTGGTTCTTTAGGTTTAACTGACAGTCAGCAGTGTTATGACTTTTGGTTTCACAGATGGCACACCAGGAAGCCTTGTCATTCTTCATGTTAAACGGACAGTCTTTTGTGGAGTGATATTTGTGTTCCTGGCAAATGTCGCAAAAGGATTTGGTCTGTACAAAGTGGACATATTTTCGGCTATACTCTTGTCGACAGTTATCTTTCGAATGGCCGTTAGTTGAGCATTTGGTGCACCAGATCTCCTGATTCTTGAGGCTGAGCTCCTTCAGAGACTTCTGTACATTCTCGAGCTGTTGTTCCAATTTGTGGTCCGTGGGGTAAGCAGGTATGTCTTCGTCCATATCCACCTGAAGAGCTTTTGTTAGTGCATCCTCATACGTTTTGAACGTCTCCAAACTAATGTTTCGGCGTACTTTCTACGATAGGCCTGCAAGAAACCATTGAATTAGTAAATGTTCATCAATAACGTAATCCAGCTGGCTTAGTAGGTCTTTCCAATGTTTACCGTAGTCACAGACGGTCTCCCCTGGATTTTGTGATGTGGTTTTAAGCTTCTTCAAGGACAGGTGCTTAGCATCTGGAGTTTTAAAAAATGACAAAAATTGCACCTTAATCTCGGCTTTTGTCGCTCTGGGTTGCCTTTTCGAAAAGGTCATGTAACATGTCAATTCCCTTTTCCTTAAGGCTCCTGCAAACTGTGCCATTTGTCGATCTTCATCTGTAACTTGGTTGGCTTCTTAGGTCAACTCGCAGACAAACCAATGTCGTCTGGGGTCTTCATCTCCCTCATAAAGAGGAATGTGAGTGGAGCCGTGAGCTGTGACCCATGTAGAGGCAAGTGGCAGTGAGTTTATGTGTAAGAAAGTTTTATGTGAGTGAGAAGTGTTGTAAGTCCATTGTGGAAGACAAATCTAGAAACATCAAGGTTTTGGTTGTAACTTTACCTTCCTATTTCATTAATACAAAAGTGTTCCCCTTTCCCATATTTGATTTGTGTTAATATCATTTGAATATTGTTGTATTCCTTGATCACTAGCATAGATTGTTGATCTGTATTGTTGCTCTCATCTTGTTTGTCTAGTTTTCTTGATGCTTCTTCACTGGTAGTGTATATTGCATGGAGAGTAGTGGAACAAGGTCTAAGGCTTACATATTTGAGGTATTGTTTCGAAGAGAAACCTTCTATGGCTTGGGGTGTACCACAACAAACAGCTAGACACCAGAAATCAATCTTTTCAAATATGCAAGAGAAACCAAACATATAACAATAAGGGATATTGAATCATACCTTGTTCTGGACGGTTGAAGTAGATCCCCGTTGAGATTTTCCAATTCATTCTTGCATTAGCAATTCGCTCTCAACAACAGCAAACAAGACAAGCATACGCTATATAATGTGTTAGACCTACTCTAGCATATATATTCAATAATGTATAAGCATTTAAATACACCCATGGAAACAATATTCATATTCAAATGCACATTAATTGGACAGAAAAAGATATTTCTATTAATAAAATCAGAGATTACAAAGTGACAACCTCTATCAGCATGTCTATGAACCGGAGAAACCAAGTCCTCCACCTGGGCCTCCACCACCTCAATCTTCCATCTCTCGAAAGCAAGCCCACAAGACAAAGGCAAGCTTGGGAAGAACACAAAGTGCTCGAAAGGGACAAAGGGATGCAGACTCAAGTACAAGTAAACTAGGGCCACAATGAACTATAGTTTCTTTCCTCTTCAATTCATGTTCTTCAATGTATCCAAGGGGTTCCTTATATAGCACTCCAAAAGGGTAATGGAGGGTCGAATCCAAGTGATCCCAAGGCATATGGAAGGACAAGAGTTGGGATCTTCGGACTCATATGAGGAAAACTCCAAAAATGTTTGGAATTATGTACACATCCCGATGTACGTAGCTTTGAGGTCAAAAGTCGCATGTACACGCGAGTATGGGTTTAAAAGTCGTGCGCTACAATAAATAGGGGTTTTTAAGGGATGATCTTGGAACATCAAAGTATAATACAAGTCCATGGGGTCATAGAGTCTGCATAGGGATAGGCAAGGCCATAAATATGTGATCAACCATGTGTGGTAAAATCAGCTATAACAGATGCCCCCTTTTGTGTGAGGTTAGATGGGTAACATGATGGCCGAAATACATTATAAAATCCATCCCAGAAGTGGAGTAATGAAGACCCAGGTGGAAGAACTAGCCATCCATCAGTACAATACAATCATAACTCTCTGCATGTGACTGCAAATACATGGAGCAGTCCCGGATACATAAGAGTACAATGGCCATGAATAGGCATGATATAAAAAATGTGTCATGTGTGGTAATTGCCACATACAATATAGAATATATTAGAATCTCCAAAGAGGATGAAGATATACAATGGATCAAGATCTCCATAGTGGATGAAGATATATGATATACACTGGAGTCAAATCACGAGAGTTGGAATGTCATGAACACTGGCATGATCAAGGAGGTAGCATATATAGAATTCCACCAAGCTGGAAGGTCTTCTACACAAACCGCTACGAGTAAATGTCCTACTATGAAAATAGATGTGTCAAGGTCAAACATAGTAGTCCATATTCTGATTACTGTTCATTGATGTATATCATTAACAGATGCGATATCACCCACCGATAATGAAAATGGGAATCAAGGTACATAGTGCAATCTAACAAGTGTGAATAAATGTGTTGAGATCGAACACTTGGAAGAATCCATCGATCAGTGGACATTGATGTATTCCCAAAAATTTCGATGGCGAGAGAACCTACCAATGATAATTGTAAGTCTCAAGGCACTCAAATGACTCTAGAATCCTATTACAGAATAAATGATCCAAAGTCAATGGAATGGAATCCACTGGAAGGAGGGAATTAAGGCATCCCCCATCAACCAACACGAGGTACTGAGCAACACTATATAATGTGGAAGAACTCTACAAACAAGATGTGCACCAACTAGTAACAGTACCGGGAATGGCCAACATGCAAAGTCAAGATAACTAAGGAATGGCCGACTCGGGCTTCAACTTCCTTCGAACAAGAGCATAAGGTGAATGGTGACTGAAGATAGGCAACATGGACTCAATATGCCAACTAGGAAATCTCTGTGACACAGGAGGCATCAAAAGAGGCTCCATAGGGACTAGAAGCTTGACCAGACGGTGGAGATAAACTCAGAGTAACGAGTACAACTCGTAAAGTCAAACTAATAACCCAACCAATGGATGTGATATGCAATGCTCTGTTCGAAGGCGACACGACTCGACTGCTGCCAATGATAACATCTTTTCCTGTCCGTATTTTTGGTTTTTTATATTTTTGGAGTTTTTTAGATATTTTGAAAAGCTTGAAAAAGAATAAAAGTGCTTTATAGTACAAATCTAGGAGGAGACGAGTGTCAAGGAACAAGCAAACTAGTTCCAAGCAGTGGAAAATGCCTACGCTCAATGCAAGGATATATATACAAGATAACGACACTCAGGGGAAGGTATCATCTCAGTAAAAGGGATGATCAAGCTACAAAAGATATGTAAAAAGGATCTGCTTGGCTAGACATGAGACAATCTTGGGAAATATGGATGATAACACAAAGTCAGGGAGTCGGCATAAATCTCAAGAAAGAAAGCAAAACTCATGAAGATGCAATTACAACTTGATATATACAAGGGAGTCCTGTTGGAAATGGCCAGCATAAATTTCAAGAGGAGTATGAAGCTCTTGCTCAAGGACATGGTGGGACTAAAAAAGGACTCCCACAACCTAAAGGAGAAATGTCAGCATGGGCACCAAATGCAATATGGGATCTAAATAGGGTAACAATGTATGGGAAAGCTCTACCATTCACATAACACAACTTCTAACTATAGCATGAAGATTCTATGGCATCGTGGAATGGGTTCATACCTAAGGTTAAGATGAAACAGTCATAAGGCCATGCAAAATGCAGGGGGATGTGAAATCCTAACCTATATGCTAGTTTAGACATGATACCTGAAATAGACACGAATGGGTCAAAGTCTCAGTCAAACCGTGCTCAAAATGGGCTCCTACAACATCATATTAGTCCAAACGGTCACAAATGGTCAAAATCTATAGGAAGTGGGTAAAAATTTCAAAAAAGTTTCTATAAAATATTGAAAAATTAAAAAATTTCATACCATTTGAAATTTTACCCACCATAGTGCTTTTGTATCCAAAACATCAATAGCTTATTCCAAGAGCATCGTCTGGCGAAATCACTCCGCGTTTGGTCTAGGTAATTACCCATGCCCTACTCTTTCACTTTCATGCAATTTTTTCTAATTTTAGTGGTCAATTGTTTTATTTAGGCCATCCCAAATTGTGTGCTTCGGCCCACACGAAAATTGGGTCTTTTTCAGCGTATAGGGCTAGGTATACATGGAAAATACCACGATACCTGCTACAGGGCCATGAATGTGATTTTCAAAGGAAAATGCTAATGAAACTTGGCAATGTTTGTGCAGGATGGTGCTAGAATGGAGAGAGAGGGAACATGGTCATGTTGAGGATGTTGTGCATGCAGATCTAGTGGCTCAACAAGTGTTGAGGGCTTGCGGGTTGTATAATTTTTGGCACCTTGGAAGCTTGAGGGATAAACCAAGGCTACTCTAGCTGCTAGTGGACTACTGGGATCCAAATTCTGTTGGTTCTATCTGCTCTCCCTCAAACATCTTGGGTGAGACTTCATCCGCTCTACGGTTGTTTCCATATGGGGTAAAACCTGTATGGGCCGGTGCTTAGGGAGATCGCGGTTGTTTGGGTGTCAACAGAGTGGAAACCCCTATCGACTAGTTTTGTTGACTGATTTTGCATCAACAAGTAGTCAAGTTCCAGTACCAATATTCCTTCCCAGACTCTCTTCAAGATGGAAGTGAGGGTCAATATAAAGTCGTAGGAAGGTGAGATTGATGCTTTAAAGTTGAATAATTGGTTGCGGTAGTTATAGGTTTATTTTAGTATCCATAAAATAGTTAATGATCAAGAAATCTCATTTTTCAAACTGAAATTAGAGGGCCATCCATTAACCTAGTGGGAAAGCCACATGAAAGCACTTAGGTTGGAGTGTGATTCATTAGTTCTAAGTGGGAGGACTTTAAAACCCTCATCTACCCTATCGGATATGTATAGTACCAGTGGATCTGTTGGCATTACTTCAGGAAAGGAAAGGGTAGAGTGTGCAAGAATACACCACCAAGTTCAAGAAGATGGCTATCATGTTAAGTATGGTCTCACCCAAGAACCCATATATAATACTAAAGTATTTTAGGGGTGTATATAGTCATATATGTAGGCAGGTAATGTTATTCAACCCTA
This sequence comes from Pseudotsuga menziesii, assembly GCA_001517045.1. Taxonomy (NCBI): domain Eukaryota; kingdom Viridiplantae; phylum Streptophyta; class Pinopsida; order Pinales; family Pinaceae; genus Pseudotsuga; species Pseudotsuga menziesii. Next base: position 273,553 of record LPNX010303085.1, read on the forward strand.
GGTCAATTAATGAAGCCTGTGTACAAGCACCATGGAAAACATAGGCCAAAATAAAGGAGATCCAAATGGTTCAAAATAGAAAGAGAGTTAATATGCTACTAAAGAGGCGTAGAAGAAGTGGAAGGGAAAGGAGAAGAAGTCTACATCCACAACACATCAGTTCAAGAATACAAAAAACCCTTGTACCATTGTAACATCAATGGTCACACTAAATAAAAGTGTTGGAAGCTACTTCCAGAGCTAAACCCCAAGAACCACAAGAAAGATGCCAAGAATAAGAACCTTCTAGCCACATAGTCAAGCGGGGAATTAGAACCTAACTTAGATGTAGATGAGAATATTATATGTACCACACTATAGAAGGAGGTGATTCTTAGTAGCCTTCACCATAAGGAGAAGAAAGAGATGACGAAACTTTTCCACATCAAGATCCAGGTCAAAAATACCAAGATCAACACTCTTTTCAATTATGGTTCATAGAAAAAACTAGTAGAAGAGGATATCGTACATAAGATTAGATTGGAAGTACATGATCATCCCTATTGCTATCCCTAAAACAATGCAAGATAAAGTTTTCCATAACTATAGAGTATATTAATGAACTGTAGATAGACGTAGAACCCTGGGATTTTTGTGGTGTAGTGTTTGGAATCCCATTCATTTATATGAGGGATTTGATCTTCATGAGGATAGCCAACCTATACCGCTTGATCAAGGATGATCAATCCTTCATCATCAATGTACACAAAGGTAAATCAAATTTTGTGTTGTTTTTCTTAAGAAGAAATCAATAAGAAGGTGAATCAGTAAAAGTGAAGGAATCTCTAGAGGGATGTACCAAAGAGCAGAAGCACCAATTGGAAACCATTTTTCAACCATACATAGAATTTTTCCAAAATCCTAATGGGATACTTAAAGAAGAAGGTGGAGTAAAAGATACAACTATTGCTAGATTCTCCATTGTTGAACATCAAAATTTACAGACAACATGACATAGAAGTAGATGAAGTGAAGAAGTTGTTACAGGGTTGTTGGAATAGGGCATAATCTGACCAAGAATCTCAACTTGTGGGTCACCTAAAATCATAGTACCCAATAAGGATGAGAATTGGAGGATCTGCATCAACAAGAGAAAATTGAACTATTGCATCTAAAATGTCCAATGATGCCTCAGCACCCTTAAGAGAACATTGGTCAGGGATTCTTATGATGGTTTTTTTCTAACTTTGAGAAGACCGACGCACTTACTCCCTTATGACAGAGTGTTGGTGCCTTTTGTCTATTGACATTAGGCACTGTATGTGCTCTTTCCCTTTGAGCAAAAAGCATCGGCACCTTTACCCCTTGAGCAAAAAGCATCAATGGCCCTAAAAGAGGAAAAAAGAACATTCGAGAAGCATCTAGAGAGAACCCTCATCGAAGTGGTTCCTAATATCTAGGGAGAGGTGGCATTCTCCTTCCTCACCCATAGGGATCATATCCTATACATCTCCTAAAGAATATCATCCCATGTGGACCTTTTTTGGCCTATAAATAAAGCCTTCAAGGGGGGAGTGGGGGAGAGACTAAGACAACATCCTTATGCTATTGGATTGAAGTCTGGTGTAGAGGCAAGTGTGAGTGATTTTGTGTGTAAGAAATTTTTGTGTGAGTGAGAAGTGTTGTAATTCCATTGTGGAATACAAATCTAGAAACATCAAAGCTTTGGTTGTAACTTTACCTTCATATTTCATTAATAAAAAAGTGTTCCCCTTTCCCATATTTGATTTGTGTTAATATTAGTTGAATATTGTTTTATTCCTTGATCATTAGCATATATTGTTGATCTATATTGTTACTCTCATCTTGTTTGTCTTGTTTTCTTGATGCTTCTTCACTAGTATTGTATATTGCATGGAGAGCAATGGACCAAGGTCTAAGGCTTACATATTTGAGGTATTGTTACGGCAAGAAACTTCCTATGGCTTGGGGTGTACCACAATAGACATCTAGACACCAGAAATCAATCTTTTCCAATATGCAAGAGAAACCAAACATCTAACACTAAGGGATATTGAATCGTACCTTGTTCTGGAAGGTTGAAGTAGATCCCGGTTGATATTTTCCAATTCACACTTGCATTAGAAATTCACTTTCAACAACAACAAACAAGACAAGCATGCTCTATATAATGTGTTAGACCTACTCCAGCATGCACATTAATTGGACAGGAAAAGATATTTCTATTAATAAAATCAGAGATTACAAAGTGACAACCTCTATCGGCATGTCTATGAAGCAGAGAAACTGAGTCCTCCACTTGGGCCTCCACCATCTCAATCCTCCATCTCTCGATAGCAATCTCACAAGACAAAGGCAAGCTTGGGAAGAACACAAAGTGCTCCAAAGGGACAAAGGGATGTAGACTCAAGTACAAGTAACTGAGGCAATAATGAACTATAGTTTCTTTGCTCTTCAATTATTGTTCTTCAATGTATCCAAGGGATTCCTTATATAGCACTCCAAAAGAGTAATGTAGGGTTGAATCCAAGTGATCTCAATGCATATGGAAGGCCAAGAGTTAGGATATTCGGACTCATATGAGGAAAACTCCAAAAATGTTTGGACTTATGCACACAACTTGATGTACACGGTTTTGAGGTCAAAAGTCGCATGTACACGTGAGTATGGATTTAAAAGTCACCTACAGCAATAAACAGGGGTTTTTAAGCGATGATCTTGGAACATCAAAGTATAATACAAGTCCATGGGGTCATAGAGTCTATGGAGGGATAGGGAAGGCCATAAATATGTGATCAACCATGTGTGGTAAAATCAACTATAATAGATTCCCCCTAACGTGTGAGATCAGAGGGGTAACATGATGGCCAAAATACATTATAAAATCCATCCCAGAAGTGGAGTAATGAAAACCCAAGTGGAAGAACCAACCATCCATCAGTACAATACAATGATAAATCTCTGCATGTGACTGCAAATACATGGAGCAATCCTGGATACATAAGAGTACAATGGCCATGAATAAGCATGATATACAAAATGTGTCATGTGTGGTCATTACCACGTACAATATATAATAGATTAAAATCTCCAAAGTGGGTGAATATATACAATGGATCAAGATCTCCATAGTGGATGAAGATATCTATTATACATAGGAATAAAATCATGAGAGTTGGAATATCATGAACACTAGCACGATCAAGGAGGTAGCATATATGGAATTCCACCAAGATGGAAGGTCTTATACACAAACCACTACGACTACATGTCCTACTATGTGAATAGATGTGTCGAGGTCAAACATAGTAGTCCGTTGTCTGATTACCGGTCATTGATGTATACTGTTAACAGACGCAAGATCACCCACTGATAATGAAAATGGGAATCAAGGTACAGAGTGCAATCTAACAAGTGTGAGTAGATGTGTTGAGGTCGAACACTTGGAAGAATCCATCGATCAGGGGAAATTAATGTATTCCCAAAACTGTCGATGGTGAGAGAACCTACCACTGATAACTGTAAGTTTCAAGGCACTCAAATGAATCTAGACTCCTATTCTAGAATAAATGATATGAATTCGATGGAATCGAATCCACTAGAAGGAGGGAATTAAGGCATCCCCCCTCAACCAACACGAGGTACTCAGAAATACTGTATAATGTGTAAGAACTCAACAAACAAGATGTGCACCAACCAGCAACAGTACCGAGAATGGATGACATGCAAATTCAAGATAACTAATGTGAACGGTGGACTCAATATGCAAATTGGGACATCTCTGTGACACAGGAGGCATCAACAAAGGCTCCATAAGGACTGGAATCTTAACCAGTTGGTGGAGGTAAACTCAGAGTAATCATTATAGCTCCTAAAGTCAAACTAATAACCCAACCAACAGATGTGATATACAGTGCTCTGTTTGAAGGCAACACGACTCGACTGTTGCCAAAGATAACATCTTTTCATGTCCGGATTTTTGGTTTTTTTTTTTTTGGACTTTTTCAAATATTTTGAAAATCTTGAAAAAGAATAAAAGTGCTTTATAGTACAAATCTAGGAGGAGACGAGTGTCAGGGAACAAGTAAACTAATTCCAAGCAGTGGAACATTCCTATGCTCAATGCAAGGATATATGTGCAGGATAACGACACTCGGGGAAAGGTCTCCTCCCGGTAAAAGGGATGATCAAGCTGCAAAATATATGTAAAAAGGCTCTGCTTTGCTAGACATGAGACAAGCTTGAGCAATATGGTTGATAATGCAAAGTCATGGAGTCAGCATAAAGCTCAAGAAGGCAAGAAAAACTCATGAATATGCAATTACAACTTGATATATACTAGGGAGTCCCATTGGAAATGGCCAGCATAAAGTTCAAGAGGAGTATGAAGCTCTTGCTCAAGTACATGGTGGGACTAAAAAATGACTCACACAGCCTAAAGGAGAAATGTTAGCAAGGGAACCAAATGCAATATGGGATCTAAATAGGGTACCCATGTAAGGGAAATCTCTACCATTCACATAACACAACTTCTAACGGTAGCATGAAGGTTCTGTGACATCATGGAATGGGTTCGTACCCAAGGTTAAGATGAACAGTCATAAGGTCATGCAAAATGTAGAAGGGTGTGAAATCCTAACGTATATGCCAGTTTAGACATGATACCTGAAATAGACATGAACGGGTCGAAGTCTCTGTAAAATTGTGCTCAAAACGGGCTCCATCAACATCATATTAGTCCAAACGGTCCAAAATGGTCACAAACGGTCAAAATCTATAGGAAGTGGGTAAAAATTTCAAAACATTTTCTATAAAATATTGAAAAATTAATAAAATTTCATACCATTTGAAAATTTACCTACCATAGTTCTTTTGTATCCAGAACTTCAAAAGTTTATTCCTGGAGCATCGTCCGGCAAAATCACTCCGCGGTTGCTCCAGGTAATTACCCATGCCCTACTCTTTCACTTTCATGCAATTTTTTTTTATTTTAGTGGTCAATTTTTTTATTTAAGCCATCCCAAATTGTGCATTTCGTCCCACGCAAAAATTGGGTTCTTTTTCCACGTATAGGGCTAGGTATACATGGAAAAGACCACGATACCTGCGTACAAGGCCGCGAATGTGATTTTCAAAGGCAAATTCTAATGAAACTTGGCAATGTTTGTGCAGGATGGTTCTAGAATGGAGAGAGAGGGAATATGGTGATGTTGAGGATGTTGTGCAAGTAGATCTAGTGGCTCAACAAGTGTTGAGAGCTTTCGGGTTGTATAAGTTTTGGCGCCTTGGAAGCATGAGGGATAAACCAAGGCTACTCCAGCTGCTAGTGGACTACTGGGATCTAGATTCTGAGACCTTTTAGATGGAAGGGATGTTACTCAGCTTGGATTTTGAGGACCTTTATCGTAGGTTTGTCCCGTTGAGGGGAGGTGGTGAACCTCTAATCCTGTGGGCTAGGAGGCAGGCTGACTATAGAGGAATACATTAAAGAAGGTTGGGAGTCAAATTCTGACAAACGCAGTTTAAAACCTAGGGTTGAAAGCCATACTATTGGCATTGGGTAGGATCACAGGTTTAGCATCACTCCATCAGGCCTCAAGGCCAATGATGTTTATGTTGTAGAGTGTATGTGGCCTACAATATATGACTAGAGTACCTCACTATTGAGCAACATGAAGTAGCAACTCAGTGACTTCAAGATGGGTAGGGTATGAAACTTTGGGTTTGGAAACATACTGAGTGCATTATTTTTTGAGCGGGTGTCAGGGCTAAGCCCTAGATTTGACATAGCTCCTCATGGAGTCAAGGATCCAGCTCAGCTACGATAGGACAATTTCATGCAAAGACTAGGAGGAGGAAGGGTGGCTAACCCCTATCTAGCAGAATTTTTCCTATGGTGGCGGAGACAGATCATCACCATAGATGACTATCCCTATGCAGGGATCAAATTCTGTGGAGATCCAGACATGCCCTTACCACCAGGAGCAGCATATGGAGACATAGGTAATGGATCCCAACTCACTTTTGTTTTTTGAATTATTAAATTTTTTTTGTTTTTTGATATATGTGAAATCAAAAGACATTTTTTTGGTGTCACAGAATATAGTGATACTCTATCATGTACATACATATGTGGGACCACGATGGCCATAGGGATTTCATTGTCATCGACAGAGGGGAAGAGGTGATGAGATCATGGGTGTGGATGCAAAGCAGATGCTCCAAAGCATCCACACAAACTTTGTTCACTTGACACACAGGGTTCCCATGGCGCAAGTCGATGACTTGCCTAAGGCCATGCAGCGCCAGGTGGTTGGAGTACCACAAGCATGGGTTCTATTATTTTTTTGGCTAGCTAAAACCATGGTGTGAAACCATGATTAGCACCCTCCTTCACCTCAGGCTTAGATACCTAGGTGTATATTTTTTTATGACCCTGTAGTATATTGTGGTGGCTCGGAAGCCCCAATTTTGTATATGACACTTATGTATTATGGAATCACCTTTTTTGGACTTAATGAAAAATATTTATGATGATAGATTATTATTCTATTTACATATGTAAAATGTGTTTGTGAAATGCTTATGATCTGTGAAACAAATTCCAATCTAGTACATAGTTAGCATACGAATCAGCAACTTGATTAAAATTTCTTGAAATGTGAATGAATGTTATGCTCTCAAATTGTCATTCTAGCAATATCACATGCAAGAATATCTGTAACAATGCCGGATCCCTAACATGATACAAGCCATTAAGTTGTGAGACCACTAACTGCGAACAAATACATACCTCAAGAGAAACAACACCATGTAAAATGCATCTCGTAATAACTCAATTACGGCACTATATTCAGCAACATTGTTCAACGAAGGCCATAAACATACACCTCCTGAAGACAACACTTGACCCATAGGAGTATAAATCACCCAAGCAACCGAAGTTGAGTTTTGAGTGTGGTGGCTACCACCATCAACGAATCCTATGTAAAGTGAAGACTCCATCGACATCTGCCATAATGAATGAAAGCTAATCAAAAAACCCGATCACCATAAGAAGACCTAACTATGCAATGTAAAATGTACAATAATATACAAAAAGTCAGCCCTGGATGAAAATCATGCATATTACTTTTTAAGATAGAGTTCATTTCTAGGCTCCACCAAGGCCATCCCTTCATAATCCACCAACTCATAGGCTCCTTTCTCTAATACATGTTTAACCACGTAAGGACCATGCCACATCGGGTTGAACTTTCTTTCCCCAAGGGTTCCTTATATAGCACTCCAAAAGGGTAATGGAGGGTCCAATCTGAGCGATATCAAGGCATATGGAAGGCCAAGAGTCAGGATCTTCGGACTCATATGAGGAAAACTCCAAAAATGTTTGGACTTATGCACACATCCCGATGTACACGGGTTTGAGGTCAAAAGTTGCATGTACACGCAAGTATGGGTTTAAAAGTCATGTACAGCAATAAACAGGGTTTTTTAAGGGATGATCTTGGAAAATCAAGTATAATGCAAGTCCATGCAGTCCATAGAGTCTGCAGAGGGATAGGGAAGGCCATAAATATGCGATCAACCATGTGTGGTAAAATCAGCTATAACAGGTATGAAAGTGATTTTCATTAGTAGATTAACCATCTAGGGGAAGGATATACTATTGTGGTGTTTTGTTCTATGATTGTATCATACAGGTTAGAGGAACAAGCGATGTCCACACCGGTTATAGAATTCCTACAAACAAAATTTGTGACCATACTAGGGATAGCTTGATCCAGATAGATATGGGGTAGATCCGATCAGATCTAGAGCAGATCCACTTACACCTGAAGCACATCCAGTTAGATCTATAATTGTTGGTAACATTCTCACTTGTGAACTTTTCATTCTCTTTCTCAACTTGTTTGTATTATTAAGGTGAGTGATCCACCTTGTTACTCTGTCAATTTGCTCTTTTGAAGTTTATTTTACTTCTTAACAAGTCCAGCTCAATCCCATTTTTGGTTCCTCTTGTAGATCTCTGGATTTTTCCGCTTGTAGATCCATCGGTGCACTTAGCTCGATCTGACAGAGTGTCACCTCCCATAAGCGCCTTTCTCCTTATGACAGTAAGTGACATCATCACATTTGCTTGCCATACATAGAGCTTCATAGGTGCCTTTTCTCAATGGATATAAAGCGTCGACCTCATGTCAACGCTCTGGTGCAGCTTCCTACTGTGCATCGAGGTAGGTTTCATACTACCTGAAAGTGTATTTTTTAATTGTTTTTTATTCTCAAAAATTTGTCATTTGATTTTCTTGTTGTCTGCCTGTTGGATTTGAAATATTGATAGCCTGATCTTGGCCATTGAGTTCATACTTAAGTTTTTTTGTTTTCATCATTAAGGAATTCGAGTGAAAAGGATTTGTGTTTGATTTATAGATTTGGATGCTTGACTAGCTTAGCTTATTATCTGAAATGATTTGTTGTGAAAAAACATATATGTAGCCTCTTTTAAATTACTTTAATACAACAGCTTTATGCCCTTTCTTTTTCAGAACCATAGCAAAACACACAAAAGAAGATAGATAGCTTGTTTTGTTTGCACAAGTACTTAGAAAAATCCTCTTTATGAGTGCTTGGGAAAATTTTATTTCTAATATGCATGAGTTCTTAGGCAAGTAGATTTTTTTGACTTTGATTGAGAGAGTTCAGTTGTGATAGACATTGGAGGATATACTTCTTTTCTTTTTTCAGAGATTAGTTAAATTTTAGGGTAAAAAGTTTGTGTGTTTGAGAAAATTGTCATAGATATTGAAGTTTGGTTCATTGAAAGTAGTATGGCATTCTGTTTTTGAAAGGAAAATATTTCTCCCCTACTCTAGTTAGATTTCATCGAAGGAAAAAGACTCGCATGGCATATATATATTAAATTTGCATCTTTCGATACACCTCACAAACATTCACTAACCATTCATATAAAATAAACAGTAGCTTAGGTTAAAAAATTTAGCAATTTGAGTGATAGGGTAGAGACGTGTTTCGACGTCTTAAAACATAGGAGTTATCATTTCATGCATGCACTGCATCCCGGGGACTGTGTGGTTCTTCCACATACTGTCAGTATACATAATGGCCTTTCATGTACCCTTGAGGTATATAGAAAGGTAATTGACGTACTCGATTTTATATTGGAAGACCCCTTTCAAACTGTTGTGCTTAGACAGCACTAATATGGATTTGAGCTCCCATGTACCTTGTGTATATCAGGAGGACCTTCTAGGATTCCTTAACCAACTGAGCACATCATTTTGGCCACCTTGTTGAAGAAATACACTGAGAAAATCACGTTGATTACATAGTTTTCATTGATGTCAAAGGTGTTCATGAATAACAAAGGAATAACCAGTGGATATGGTGGCAGACTGAAGGTTCCAGGTATCTAGAATAACAAAGGAATAACCTTGATATAGGTTGTAGGTTGCAAGGTGAATGACAAACAAATAACCCTATAGCAAGTTGAATGACTAAGATCAATCATCCAATGTTGTTGCTAAATGAAATGAATAACCCTATAGCAAGTTGAATGACTAAGATCAATCATCCAATGTTGTTTCTAAATGAATTGTTGCAGAGGATTTCCGCAAAGAAATCATGTAGATCCGCAAAGTCATGGTGAGATCTGAAATCTATGATCAGGAAGCATTCAGTACAATATCCAACAGCTAAGGATTAGTTCCACAAAAGATAAGTGGGAGAATGAAGTTCCACAAAATATCAATATCGAGCGGCTTATATTAGTCTCACACTAAGATCCGATGGTTAAGGATTAATTCCAACAATTAGGCCGAAAATCCAAAGTTCCGCAAAAAATCAAGATCAGACGACTGAGATTAGGTCCGCTAAATGAGATCAATAGTGTGGAATAAAAATGCGAAAAGGGAATTGCATTTAAAGATTCTATGAACCCGTAATCTGGAGATCGACGGTCAGGAAAACACCCGCAAAAGATCAACAGTGTGGAAATGTTGTTGCGGAAAGAATTTTGCGGAAAGTCGAGATACAATTTTGGGAAATATTGCAACCCGCATCCTGCAAATTTGAATATCAACGCTCATGGAGAATCCTGATGAAGATCAATGGTGGGGAACTGTTGAAACAAAAACTTGGTGCGGAAATATGATTTCAAGAGGAAATGTGTAGAGTAGATCAACGGTCCAGAGAGATTCGGACATAAGATCAATGGTATAGATTATATCTAGAGAAGAAGATTATGAAAACACCATAAAATGATAAACATGGCAGCATAAATGAATTCTGAGCTGTGAGAAGAACGAAATGGTGCATTTGCTGAAACTTAACGATGAAATGGTACAATGTTTGAATAGGTAGATGATGAAGAGGTATGTCTGTAAGTAAACAGTCATGATCCAAAATGAAAGAACGCAGCTATGGAGATATACATTGGTAGGCAATAGGTAATAGGTATTTATTGAATGAATGTGTAAAGAATGAAGTGTCTCTGTTAGTAATCTTGAAAGATCCCAAAGTGAATAGGTTTTCAATTGTTCCAAAAGACTGAGAAACGTTGTCTAGGGTGGCAGGGTGGTGCTAGGGCATGCCACAGGTCTGCAGGGGGTTGAATCCTCCTTCTAGTTGTAGCTGGAGAATAGGGTGTCGTAGCATCCTTGTCTATTGAAGAAGGCAAAAAATGATAGGGGTTTTGTAGCATCGTAGTCTGTAGTTGCAGGAAAAACCTAGGGTGTGTTTTGCATCCTTTCTGTTGCAGCAGATAAACAATTTTGTAAATTCATCTTATTAATGAGTTTATGTTGGTGGTTTGCTCTTTTAATGTTTCCACGATAAAATCTATGTCTTATTGTTGATTTTTGTGTATTTTAACATAAAAACAGACAATACTAATTCACCCCCCCCCCTCAATATTGTGGGATAAACCAACAATTGGTACCAGAGTCGGTTCCTTCACAACAGTTTAACCACTAGAAGGAAGATCCCATCCAAAAATCTTAATGTATCAATAATAAGGTTTGGCTACTAACAAACCTCTACTATTTACAGGAGAAAATTACACTTACTAGAGTGTAAGGATGAGGTATCATCTAATGTCCCTGGGATGGAAGATTTGGGAAGTAACCCAAAAGGAAAATAAAATAGGAAACCAATACCCTACCGACACAATTGAACTAGGTGAATATGAAGGTAATTCCAAAGCCTTAAACATAGTCTTAAGTGGTCTAACAAACTCAGTATTTACTAAAGTGATGCAATGCACATATGTCAAACAAGATTGGGACAAGTTGAAAATTATCTATGAAGGAGAATCTAAGGTCAAATAATCTAAACTCCAAACATATAAAGGTCAATTTGAAAGTCTTAAAATGAATGAAGAAGAGAATATTGGTGAATACCTTCTTCGTGTAGATGAAGTTGTTAATGCGATCAGAGGTCTTAGAGGAAAATTAAAAGAGAAGGAAGTGGTAAGCAAGGTACTAAGAACATTACCAATGAGATACGATCCAAAGTTAACCACCTCAGAAGAACGAGATGATTTTAAAAAGGTAACAATGGATGAGGTACATGGAATTCTCACTGTGTATGAGATGAGAACAGGACAAAATGGATCTTCAAGAAAAGAAGCATCCTTTAAATCCTCCTTAAAAATTAAATCAGAAACCTTGAATGGCGAGGAATCCTTTTTCATTAATAAACTTGAGAGAGGGACTGGAAAATACAAGGGGAATTTACCTTTAAAATGTTTTAATTGTGGAAGGATTGGACATTTTTCCTTTAAATGCACATACACTGAACAAGATGAGAATGAAGATAAGGAAACTTCGAAGTTCAAAATGGGTAAATTAGGAAACAAGAAAAAACACCATGGGAAAAAGAAAATTGTTTACACCATTGAAGATAGTGAAGATTTACATGGAAGTGAAGTTGAAGAAACTGAATTTTTATTCATGGGCCTAGATACTCAAGCCTCAAATAGTGACTCAAATATGGAAGGAGAAGTAGACCTAAGATCTGAACTTGTTAGTTCCCTTGAAGAACTTGAGGAATGTAGGAAAAAGAACAGACGGTCAAATTTTTTCATCAATCAATTGGAAGCTCAACTCTTAGATGCCAAAAAGGTTGAGGAGGACCTAAACCTATAGCACAAAAGAATAATACAGGAGTTTGGAAATATTGCAAAAGAAATTATGCAATTCAAGAGAAAGCTTGATGAAGGATCTATCAAATCAAAGTTTGAGAATAGCTCAAGGATTCTAGATGACATTCTGAGTAGCCAAAGACCATCAGGCGATAGGTTTGGTTTGGGGTTCATTAAAGAAAAGAAGCCAGAGAGTTTTCCTGTCTCAATTCAAGAAGGAAGTAAGGAAATCAATGCTGAAGTATTAAAGACTCCAGCTAAAAAGGAAAGAAGCAAAAAAGATGGATTAATTTCTCAAGATAAAAATAGAAATAATCTAGCACCCAAGAGACCAAATAGATATCTACAGATATTTTTAGGTCACTGCTTTGTTTGTAATAATTTTGGTCATAAAGCCTTAAACTGTAGAACTGAAAGAAAGGTTTCTAAATACAAGAAGAAGTCATCAAGTAATGAGTCAAAGGGAAATTAGAATATTTTTACAGTACTTCAAAAATATTATGTATAATGTTATAAATGTAATAACCATGGACATATGGAAAGAGAGTGTAAACTGAAGACTCATACAAGAAATATTGTTGCAATCAAACCTCAGAACACCAAACAAAAGAAGTATTGGAAAGAGAAGGAAGAAATGGAAAGTTCCATGATTGCTTTATGTGCAACCGAAAGCCAAAACTTATGGCACTTGGACAGTGGTTGTTCAAAACATATGACAGGTGACTCAAGAAAATTCATAACATTAAAAGATAATAAGGGAAAAGTTACTTTTGGAGACAGTCTGTCTTCCAAAATAATCGGCAAAGGAATAGTTGTGGTCAACATCAAGATCAAAGAAGAAAATGTCTTGCTAGTTGAAAACCTCAAGCCTGATCTTCTCAGTGTAAGTAAAACATGCGACTAAGGACACAGTTGTATATTTCACTCAAAAAAATGTGGAATCGAGAATAAGAAATCAAGAAAGTTCATTGGCATTGCTATGAGAAATACAAACAATGTATACATCTTGGAAAATGAAAACCAAAGCTACTTAAGTATGGTAGATGAAAGTTGGTTATGGCATAGAAGGTTGGGACATTCAATTTTTGACAATCTTACCAAAATAAGCACAAAATAAGTTGCAAGAGATTTACCAAAAATTGCAGTTCCTCTAAACTCAATATGTAAACACTGTCAACATGGGAAGAAAACCAAAGCCAGTTTTAACATAAAAGAACAAATGACCTCACACCCTCTGTAAATTATACACATAGACCTTTGTGGACCAACCAGAACTAAAATCCTACAAGGAGATCACTATTTCATGTTGCTCATTGATGATCACACAAGGATGACATGGGTGGCATTCCTCAAAGAAAAATCAGAATCCTTTGAAAAATTTAAAATTTTCAAGGCAGTGGCTGAAAATGAGTCAGGTATGAAAATCAAGTGTCTTAGATCAGATAATGGGGGAGAATTTACCTCAAAAGAATTCAATGCTTGCTGTGAAGGTCATGGAATTAAGAGACAATTTTCAGCTGCAAAAACTCCTCAGCAGAATGGGGTTGTTGAAAGGAAAAATAGAACAGTCCAAGAAGCCACCAGAACTATGCTCAATGAAGCAAAACTGTCAGATTCATTTTGGAAAGAAGTTGTATACACAACTGTCTACATACTTAACAGAGGACAACTTAGAGTGAATAAGGATGAGACCCCCTACGAATTGTCGTATTGAAGACCATCCTCAGTCAAATATTTTAAAGTGTTTGGCAGTAACTGCTACATCAAAATAAACGAGGATGACCTTGGAAAGTTTGACTCCAGGACTGATGAAGGAATATTTTTAGGTTACTCATCCACCAAAAAGGAATATAGGTGTTACAATGAAAGGTTACATAAAATTATAGAAATTTCTAATGTGAAAGTAGATGATATAAAACCAAGGAAAGAGAAAAATCTTGACAGTATTGAAAATACATGTGATGATGAAATAAAAGACTTGCAAAAGGACGAGAGAATTCATAACGAAGAATAAGACAAAGAGAAGGAAGATACAGAGGAAGATGATGAAGACTTCCCTAGATATGACACTAAAACTCCTTCTAGGAAAGTACAAAAGGATCATCCAGAGTCACAAATCATGGGTGATGAAATTTCTAGAGTCAAAACAAGAAGACAACTACCAGATGTGGAACAAGCCCTACTCTCGATAGTAGAACCCAAGAACTTTACAGAAGCCAGAAAAAGTGATGAATAGGTGAAATCCATGAATGAAGAACTAGATCATATTGAGAAAAATGAGACCTCGGAACTTGTCCCAAGACCTGAAGATAAGAACATTGTAGGAACCAAATGTATTTTCAAAAACAAGTTCAATCAAGATGGAAAAGTAATAAGGAACAAAGCAATATTAGTTTATAAGGGGTATTCCCAAGTGGAAGGTATTGATTTTGAAGAAACTTATGCTCCTGTAGCCCGAATTCAAGCAATCAGAATGTTTTTAGCACTGTCATGTAATAAAAACTTCAAGGTATATCAAATGGATGTCAAGTCTACATTCCTGAATGGAAAACTATAAGAAGAAGTGTATATTGAACAACCTGAAGGGTTTATCCTATTTGAAAACAAAGAGTATGTCTGTAAACTAAAAAAGGCACTCTATGGTCTCAAACAAGCTCCAAGAGCATGGTTTTCAAGACTAGATAGTTACTTGAAATAGTAAGGTTTTAAAAGAGGAGTCACTAAAAGTAATATTTACGTAAAAATTGAAGATAAAAATATGATCATTGTTGTCATCTATGTGGATGATATCATTTTTGGAAGCAATATTCAAATCCTAAGTGTATACTTTGCCTCTGAAATGAGGAAAGAATTTGAAATGTCAATGTTGGGTGAATTGACATTCTTGGGATTGCAAGTCTACCAAACATACGAAGGAATTTTCATCTCTCAAACTAAGTACATCAAGGATATGTTGAAAAAGTTTGGAAGATTCCAAACCTGTTGGTACTCCTATGGTCTAGTTGCAATTTTAGTAAGGATGATGAATCTCTAGAAGTAGATCATACCATGTTTAGATCCATGATTGGCAGTCTGCTATATGTGAGAACCACAAGACCAGATGTGATGCAAGCTGTTGGATTGGTGGCTAGATTCCAGTAAAATCCCAAAGAAACACATGTAACAGCAGTAAAAAGGATTTTTAGATATATAAAAAGTACCATGGAGTATGGTTTATGGTATCCAAAAGGACAAGACTTTACCTTGAAATTGTTTACTGATGCATATTGGGCAGGAAGCGTTGATGATCGTAAAAGTACTAGTGGAGCAGCATTCTTTCTGGGAAATTGTTTAGTATCATGGTCAAGTAAAAAACAATCATCCATTTCACTGTCCATAGCATAAGTAGATTATATTGTTGCTGCATCATTCTTCACTTAGGTTATTTGGATGAAACAAACCCTAGAAGATATACTTGTAAAATATGAACATCCAATAGTGATTAACTGTGATAACTCTAGTACTATAAATATGTCTAAAAATACTATCATGCATTCTAAGACAAAACATATACCAATCAAGTATCACTATTTAAGAGAACATGTATCTCAAAAAGCTATCAAATTAGAATACATTGACAAAAAAGAACAGGTTGTTGACATTTTCACCAAACCACTACCTAAGGAAGCCTTTGAGCATCTTAGACAGAAAATGGGAGTAGTCCCATTACAAAAGTACTAAGAGGAGAAAGCTCAATATCTGGGGGAGAAATGCTGACAGGGGGAGCTATCAAACAGAAAGGTTTCTTTGTCATTGGTGTCAAAGGGGGATAATCTTTAGAGGTCGCCATCAATGCCAAAGGGGGATATTGTTGAGTACATAGTTGTCATTGATGTCAAAGGTGTTCATGAATGACAAAGGAATAACCTGTGGATATGGTGGCAGACTGAAGGTTGCGGGTTTCCAGAATAACAAAGGAATAAACTTGTTACAGGTTGCAGGTTGCAAGGTGAATGACAAATGAATAACCCTATAGAAAGTTGAACGACTAAGATCGATCATCCAATGTTGTTTCTAATTGAACTATCGCATAGGATTTCTGCAAAGAAATCGTGTAGATCCGCAAAGTCATAGTGAGATCCGAATTCGATCTGAATTCGATGGTTAGGAAGCATTATGTACGAGATCCAATAGTTGAGGATCAGTTCCACAAAATATAAGTGAGAGGATTAAGTTGCACAAAATATCAAGATCGAATGGCTTATATTAGTACTGCACTAAGATCCAAACATTAAGGATTAATTCCAACTGTTAGGCCAAAAATCCAAAGTTCTGCAAAAGATCAAGATTGGACGATTGAGATTAGTTTCTCTAAAAGAGATCGACGGTGCAGAAGAAAAATGTGGAAAGGGAATTTCATTTAAATATTCTATGAACCCATAATCCACATCCCACAATATGGAAATCGATGGTTAGGAAAACACCCGCAAAAGATCAACAGTGCGGAACTATTATTGCAGAAAGAAGTTTGCGGAAAGTCGAGATATGATTTTGGGAAATGTTACATCCTGCATCCCGCATCCCACAAATCTGAAGATCGACACTCATGGAGAAGCTCGATGAAGATCAACAATGGGGAATCGTTGAAACAAAAAACTGGTGCGGAAGTATGATTTCAAGAGGAAATCTGTAGAGTAGATCAACGGTCTTGAGAGATTCAAACATAAGATCAACAATTTGGATTGTATTTGGAGAAGAAGATTACAGAAGCACCAGAAAATGATAAACAAGGCTGCGGAAATTAATTCTGAGCTATGAGAAGAACGAAATGGTGCATTTGCTGAAACTTAACGATGAAATGGTACAACGTTTGAACAGGTAGATGATGAAGAGGTATGTCTGTAAGTAAACAGTCATGATCCAAAATGAAAGAACGTAGTTATGGAGATATACATTGGTAGGTAATAGGTAATAGGTATTTATTGAATGAATGTGTAAAGAATGAAGTGTCTTTGTTAGTAAGCTTGATAGAGCCCAAAGTGAATAGTTTTTCAACTATTCCAAAAGACTAAGAAATTCAATCCAGGGTGGCAGGGTGGTGCTAGGGCAGGCCACAGGTCTGCAGGGGGTTGAATCCTCCTTCTAGTAGTAGCTGGAGAACAGGGTATCGTAGAATCCTTGTATGTTGAAGCAGGTAGAAAACCATAGGGGTGTCGTAGCATCCTAGTCTGTAGTTGCAAGAAAAACCTAGGGTGTGTTTTGCATCCTTTCTATTGCAGCAGATAAACAATTTTGTAAATTCATCTTATTAATGATTTTGTGTAGGTGGTTTGATATTTTTAGGTTTCCATGATAAAATTTGTGTCTTATTGTTTATTTTTGTGTATTTTAAAATAAAAACTGACAATACTAATTCACCCCCCCTTTCAGTATTGTGGGATAACCAACACAGCACTTGGGGAGCTACTACGCACGTGCCGTCCAGGTACTCGGGCGTTCAAGAAAGGGTACAGTCTCAATCCTCCTTGTCATGTGTCACTGTTGGACCCTACAGTATATTGCAAGGTTTGACAACTTGGAAATCCTAGTGAGGAACTAGTTATTACAAGCTCATCCTGTCATTTAAGTTTGCTTATGGCCTTATATTTCATAGGTTTGTTTGTGTGTGTTTTCTTCTTTTTTTAGATACCTAGAATAGAAAGCTTCAACCAACACCCTGGCTGATTTACCCATGAGACGGTCTCGTAGGTTACATGGTTTACCACCCGTCTCTTCTCCCGTCAGGGAAGGAAACAGAGGTGAAGCCATTGACCGACCTTCTTCTGTTGATTCTCATGTAGAAGATGCCCTAGTTACTGGGACAAGAGAATATTTTTTTGTTTATGATAACCCTTTGGTACAACTTCCCCCTACTGTTGATTCAACCTTTCACTATCCAATAGAAGGTCAACCCGATACATCAGATTGGGTATTTAATAACCCATCAGATAACACTGTAGGGGCGTAGTTTGGCCCAAATACTCCTTTTTGGAAAACCTCTCTAGGCCAATCCATTCCTGAATATGCCACTACTACAACTGAACCAAATCCCTTGGTACTTACCCCTCTAAGGAAAACACTTATGAATGCTCCATCAAATGTGGAATTCTTCCAAAAATCTATTGAGCATTTACGGAGTATGGGAGATAATTCATGAAGGACAAGTATTTCTTCTCTTCCCCACCTTATGAGAACAACCCCACCTGAATAGCATTCCCTTTCACCACCTCAAGTAGCTCCTATATCAGGGTCACCGTCCCTGAATGTAGTTACTCAAAATCCAGGTCAAACCTCTACCCCTACCCACCGAGTCAAAACTCTCCATCAGTTTCAACTTCTTTGATAGTCTCTACACCTAGGGGGAATCCTCCAGCTCAATTTTCTTTACCTATCGGAGGAACCATTTCTAGTATGGGATAGAATTTACCAACATGACCACCAACAGTAAATACCCCTCCTCCTCCTACTAATAACATGGTTGTACCCTCTTTCGGCCAAGGAGGACCTTCATGGGTCCAACCTGTCGTCATTCCATCTTCTTGGGGATATACTTACGCCAGAAATAAACCACCCACGGTTCATCAAATGTATCAACCTGTACCATTGGTGACTGTATATCCTGGAATGCCCTACCCTGGGAATGCTTATGTCCCTTGGGGGAAACCTAATTGGTATAATGTTCCATCCTATGGAGGAGATTTTGTAAACATTGTTGGAGGTTTTGGAGGTCCACCCAGAGGCCCTCCTTTTGGAGGACCCCCTAGAGGACTTGGAGGACTTGGAGGATCTAGAGGACCTGGTGGACCATCTGTAGGACCACCATATGGAGGACTTCCATCTGGAGGACCACCATCTGGAGGACCACAGCTTGGAGGACCACCACCTAGAGGACCACCATCTAGAGGACCACCGCCTGGAGGAACACCTTATGGAGGACCACCACCTGGAGTACCACCACCACCTCCTCCTCCTCAAGGCCTGCCCTTTGGATGACCACCTCCCTTGGGTGGCCCCCCACCTAGAGGACCTTCTAGTGGATATTTTGGAAACCAACCACCCAATCAACCAACCATGGGGGCATCATCCATGCTCGTTTATCAATCTTCCTATGGTCCTACTAGTCTGCAAATTGCATACCAGTATTACCAATATCCTCAAACTAATCAACACTTGTCATTTCTTGCTATGTTATATTTTCTAGATTTGTCTAGATTGATAAACGATCTGATTCACCATGATCCCTCAGGGCTGGTAATCTCGGTTAAGTTACCCTTAGACATACCTAAGTTTGATGGAAAACCTGGAGAGGATCCCAAAAACAACATGATGACTTTTCATCTGTGGTATTCATCAAATTCTTTGATGGATGGTTCAATCTATCTATGATTATTTTAGAGAACCCTCATCGAAGTAGCCGCAAAATGGTATATCGAGCTACCCCAGCACTCCTTTTGGGACTTCAATGCCCTAGCAATGGAATTTTTAACCCATTTTCAATTACCATTTAGGTATAAAACAAGTACAAGCCTGTTAACCTTGCTTCGTCAAACTACTTCTACCCACATCTTCGATCATATTCATGAATGGAGATGAAGACGTAGGTTAATTAAGGCTCCCATTCCTGATCATTTATTGGATGATTGGTTCACAAAATCTTTACTTCCTCCCATTGTTAGGGATGTCACCATGGGAGGTGTTGTTATGGAGGAGCGGGTCATTAGCCATGCTCAATACTTAGATTTAGTTTATTCCTAATCAAGTACTTTGTATGACTTAATCCTTCATGCTCTTCACCCTACATCAAACCCCTCAAGACCTGCAATGGAACCACCCACTTATGGTGTTATTGGTTCGGTTCAGACACAACCAACAGTAAAATCTGGTAAAAATAAAAATCAACCTGCCTCCCAAGCTAGTCAACCCACTACACCACCCAAAACTGCATCATCTCCTGTTGTTTCCATTGAAGTAAATGCGGTTCAATCCTCTAAATATTCAAGAGCAAAAAAGAAAGGGAAAAATAAATCTAAAAAATATGATAATCAATAGGAAGGTAAAACACAAAACCTTGATATTGATTCAAAAAACAAGAGAAAGAAAAAGTTTCCCTGCTTGATTTGTGGGGGTGGTCACTTTACTAAAGAGTGTCCTCATCGAGAGGAAGTTAGCAAATTTTTGAATAACTCACCCACCCTGGAAGTTCTTACTGACCCTTGCATGGGCCTTCGTCATCCAATATCAATGAAGTCAAAATGATGTCGAGTGAAATGGTTCACCTTGGTACAAGATCCCAAAGTTATGACCCTCCTCCAGAAAAGAAAATTGATGATGTTCCATCTGATAAACCTTCAGTTTCCACCCCTCCTCCAAGTAACGGTCTTCAGATTGAAAAATGTATTCCTGATTCAATTCTTCGCCCACCTAAGAGTGTCCTTCAAAAGTCCATTCTTAACCCTAATGCACGTGTTTCCTAGTACTATAATATAGTAGAATATCTGTCCCAAGCACTTTACGTTATGTCGGCTCTTGAGGTACTCCAAACCTATCCCACACAGTGAAATAATTTGTTAAAAAACCTTGGAGATTTGGATCCTGAGAAGAGCAATATTGTCGCTTTCAAGTTGGATGATTTCAAAACTAGTCTCTCACATCAGCTAGCTTTCCAGTTGTACACAAAATTCATTGGAAAGACCATCCACCATACCGTATAATTGGATGAGGGAGCCTCTACCTCGGTCATGTCTTTGTCTTGTTGGAGAGCCATTGGCTCTTCTGAAATTAATTGTTCACCCACAACACTCAAGGCCTTTGATGGTCGTGGATTTCAACCTTATGTATTATTGCCCTCTATATAGGTAGAATTGGGGTCAAATTAGTTTCCATTCATGTTGAATTCGTTGACGCTCCTTTGGATTACAATCTTCTCCTAGGTCGCAACCGGTTTTATACTATGCAAGTTGTTGCTTCATCCATTTTTTGGCTAGTTCAGTTCCCATTCCAAGGGAAGATTGTTACAATAGATCAGTTAGATTTCATTTCACAGAATGTTATTTCGAACAATGCAAATAGCGTTCCACTTTTGACAACCCCATAATATCAAAATATTGGAGTAGGCCTTCCTAAAGATTCTTCGCACATGGGATTCTTTCTATTATCCAATCCTCCTCCTGCTTTGCAATCTGCATCTGTGAATATGATTCTACTTATGTTATAGACAAAGGAAAGTCCATTGATGAATCAACACCAATGACTCCTTTTGAGGAAACATACCATGTTATCCAAACCACTAGTGACCCCACCATCAACAATCATGTGCTGGTGGATTCAAATCCTTATCACCTACCATATTGGTTAGAAACTCCCCCCCCCCCCC